>RPOG01000236.1:31672-193594 GCA_008086565.1 Thalassoma bifasciatum | reverse complement strand
AGGAATCCAGAGTTCAAACATATCAAAAGTGTTGTTTCATCAAATTATTCCAAGTGGTGAAATTTCTCCTGTAAAGTCCGTTGTTTGTCTGTCTGTCGTGTCCGTTCTCATCAATAACAGCAGCTTCACAGTCTTAGAGCATTTCCTCCTCAATGTCAATCTGACAAAGCTGCAAGTCTTTGTTTTCAACAGGGTTCTAGCTGCAAGACTAAAGTCACCCCATCATTTTCTGTTGAGTTTTCATCCCAGGACAGCTTGTGATAGACAACAAGTGCTCCCTGCTTGACTGACGAATTGCAGATGCTGGTCTTGTGTAATACTTATTGCCGTACCTCTTCATTCGTATTCACGTGCGCAACAAAGGAGCTACAATCTGCGACTGTGACCGACAATTTCAGGATTTTTGTTGAACCTTTGAACCACAAAAAGTGGACAGTTGACTAAAAAGAGGACACTGAGCACTGAAGAAGCTGGTTTTGTTTGCGTGATTCCGTCAGATTAGACTAAAAACTTTCTAACTCCTACAAAGTTTTACCTAGAAAACTCAAATTTCACTCAGATGTAGATGAGAAGGTGTAGATGTGATGTGGTGGTTGTTTTATGTCTGACATGAAGCATCTTGAAGTCAACGATGTTCAAAAATGGCTATAAAAAACAAAGATAAAGAAGTGTTTCAGCTGCATTTGTCCTGATGTGGACTTTAGCCACATATAAAAAACATGAGACTTTAATCTTTCAAAAAGTTCTGTGAATCACTCCTACAGTAACCAATCACCTTAACCTTCAAAGGAAGCCAGATGTAGCCATTTAGATCATTGGCGAGACTTATTTATCGCTGCACATCTTCACTCACATTCATGAAGAAGAACAATTTGTGGCCGTGAACTAGAATTTCATGATTTTTGTTGAATCTTTCCACAAAAGAGAGCAAAGTTGACTTAAAAGAGGACACTGAGAACTGATGCAGCTGGTTTTGTTTGCACAGAGTCCTCGGACAGTGAGTACTTGTGTTTGGACACCTGGCACTTAAAACTCTCTAACTCCTACAAAGTTTTACCTATAAAGTTCAAATTTCACCCAGATGTAGACGAGAAGGTATAGAAGTGATGTGGTGGATGTTTTATGTCTGACATGAAGCATCTTGAAGTTAATGATGTTCAAACATTGGTAATATAAATGAGGAGAGAGAAAAAAACTGTTTCAGCTGCATTTATCCTGATGTGGACTTTAGCCACATATAAAAACATGACATTTTCTGAAACTAGAGACTTTAATCTTTATAACAAGGTGTCACTGATGATCTTGACCTTATAGTTCTTCAGTTATAAGCTCTGAAACACAGTATGGTATGGTGTAAGGGGTTAAAAATAGATAAATAACCAGCTCACGACGGTGACGTTTCAACACCTTCCATATGTGATATTAACACATCCGAGATCCAGCGGGGGGGCTGGTGTTCACCGGGGACAGGAGTGATGACTAACGTAAAAAGACAGGAGGAATAAGAGAGCGTGGGCCTGAGATGTTGAGGATGAATAGTGCTAATTAGAGCAGAAAGGCTGTAATTGCAGTTGGCTCATTACTGTAAAAAAACACAGACACACTCACACACTCATCATCTGCACTAATGTCCTCCCTTGTTGGAGTCAGACTGCTGCCAAACACTGACATGTGTAAAACACCAGTGTATGTGTGTGTGTGTGTGTTTTTGCGGGCTGAAGGAGGGACACGTGAAGGACTTTAATCAGCTGGTTTGGATGTTATAAAAAGAACAACCTCTTTGTTTCGCCGTGATTGCTCCATGAAGGGGAAGTGAAAGAGGACAATCACAAAAAAAAAAAACACAAGTTCCTGATTTTAGAAAACTCAAAAAATAAATCAGAAAATCAGCACGTCAACGACCTGGAGCCACTTGTTTGATTTAAAATTGGCAGTCGGAGTTGTCGGACTCTTTGGTCCAAAAACAATGAAAACAAAACCTACTCTCGTCAGAACTTCTGTCGCCATGAAAATTATTTTTATCTCCTCATCATCTAATTTTTCATGAAAAAACAATTTGTTTATTTGAATATTTGTTGTCACACTTTTCACTATTTTTTAGCTATTTCTATCACCTGGAGGTTGTCCAAGCATCTGCCTATAGAGAGTCTCAGTTTCACTGTTAAAATCAAGTTACACAGAGATTTTTCTGTGGCTGACTTCAGGCAGATGAACCTGGAAAGTCTCAGTTTCACTGTAAACACTAAATTACACTGAGACATTACGTGAATACTTCCAGGGCTATAAACCCAGCGGGTCTTAGTTTCACTGTTGATAATAAATTAGACATAAATACACTAATAACTCCCACTATTTAACTATGAAAGTCACAGCTTCACTGTTTAAATTAGGTTATGCAGATATTTTACTTTTGGATTATAATCATAGTTAGTCTTAGTTTCACTGTTGATGGTAGATAATTCAAATATTTCACTCACATGAGCATATGAACAGGTGAGTCCCAGTTTCATTGTTTAAATCTAGTTTGACTTGACTGAACTTAAACTCACTTCAGGATTATGAAACCAACAAGTCACTGTTTCACCTTAAACAATAAATTATTTAGAGATGTCTCCCTGGTTTGTTTTAGGCCTTTGAGTCTGGTGAGTCTTAGTTTCACTGTTGATAATAAGATACTTAAATATTTCACTCTCTCTTACATTAGGCATTTTGGACCCTGTGAGTCTCAGTTTCACAGTTAAAATCAAGTTACACAGAGATTTTTCTGTGGATGACTTCAGGCAGATGAACCTGGAAAGTCTCAGTTTCAGTGTAAACACTAAATTACACTAAGACATTACGTGAATACTACTGGGGCTATAAACCCAGCGAGTCTTAGTTTCACTGTTGATAATAAATTAGACATAAATACACAAATAACTCCCACTGTTTAACTATGAAAGTCACAGCTTCACTGTTTAAATCAGGTTATGCAGACATTTTACTGCTGGATTATGATCATAGTTAGTCTTAGTTTCACTGTTGATGGTAGACGATTCAAATATTTCACTCTGGCTTACATGAGCATTTGAACAGGTAAGTTCCAGTTTCATTGTTAAAATCTAGTTTGAATTGACTGAACTTTAACTCACTTCAGGATTATGAAACCAACAAGTCACTGTTTCACCTTAAATAATATATTATTTAGAGATGTCTACCTGGTTTGTTTTAGGTCTTTGAGTCTGTTGAGTTTTGGTTTCACTGTTGATAATAAGATACTTAAATATTTCACTCTCTCTTACATTAGGCATTTTGGACCCTGTGAGTCTCAGTTTCACTGTTAAAATCAAGTTACACAGAAATGTCTCTGTGGCTGACTTCAGGCAGATGAACCTGGAAAGTCTCAGTTTCACTGTAAACACTAAATTACACTAAGACATTACGTGAATACTTCTGGGCTATAAACCCAGTGAGTCTTAGTTTCACTGTTGATAATAAATTAGACATGAATACACTAATAACTCCCACTATTTAACTATGAAAGTCACAGCTTCACTGTTTAAATCAGGTTATGCAGATATTTTACTTTTGGATTATGATCATAGTTAGTCTTAGTTTCACTGTTGATGGTAGATAATTCAAATATTTCACTCTGGCTTACATGAGCATTTGAACAGGTTAGTCCCAGTTTCATTGTTTAATCTAGTTTGACTTGACTGAACTTTAACTCACTTCAGGATTATGAAACCAACAAGTCACTGTTTCACCTTAAACAATAAATTATTTAGAGATGTCTCCCTGGTTTGTTTTAGGCCTTTGAGTCTGGTGAGTCTTAGTTTCACTGTTGATAATTAGACACTTAAATATTTCACTCTCTCTTACATTAGGCATTTTGGACCCTGTGAGTCTCAGTTTCACAGTTAAAATCAAGTTACCCTGAAATGTCTCTGTGACTGACTTCAGGCAGATGAACCTGGAAAGTCTCAGTTTCACTGTAAACACTTAATTACACTAAGACATTACGTGAATACTTCTGGGGCTATAAACCCAGCAAGTCTTAGTTTCACTGTTGATAATAAATTAGACATGAATACACTAATAACTCCCACTGTTTAACTATGAAAGTCACAGCTTCACTGTTTAAATCAGGTTATGCAGACATTTTACTTTTGGATTATGGTCATAGTTAGTCTTAGTTTCACTGTTGATGGTAGATGATTCAAATATTTCACTCTGGCTTACATGAGCATTTGAACAGGTGAGTCCCAGTTTCATTGTTGTTGTTTGGAGTCTTAGGTCCCATCAGTGGGTTTTTTTTCATCACAATGCTTTAGAAGGTTACTCTTTCTCTAAGTTTTGAGTTCCTCTATTGCTTCATTTCCATTTCAGGTCCCCGTTTCCTCCATTTCACAGGTTTTCCTCCCGGCTGATCGTGTGACCTCTGAGCTGTAAGAACGCAGACGTCTTCAGTCTGTTCGCCGCTCTAATCTCTCCTCTCAGCTGCTTCCTGGCAGACGATCTCCTCGCCCTCCCAGCGTTTGTTGCTGAGTTTAGTGAAAAGCTGCGAGTGTCTCAGTGTGACGACTGCAGCTCGCAGGTTTTTACGTCCTCTGAATGAACGTACATCTGCTGCTGCTGCTGCTGCTGCACTGCCTGCTGAATAATCCAAATAATCCAATAAAATCCAGCAGCAGAGAGAAACGGAGACAAGGAGGAAGAAGAGGAGGAAGAGGAGGAGGGGGGATGTAAACAGGAAGTTCAGAGGAAATGGAAAATTAGCTTTTATTGATCTTCTCCAAACAGGCGGAGAGACTTTCATGTTTCTTTGTCGTCTCATTAAAACGACGACAAAAAACATTCAAGGAAACTTTTAAAAGCTGCAAACAGCAAAACTGAAAGACGATTTTCATTCGTGGTTTTCTGCAACCTCCATCCTTTTCCTCTCCTCTTCAGCCCGGCAGCCGCTTCACGCTCAAAGTCAAGGTCAGGAGGCGACGGGTCGGCAGGAGACGAGCGGAAGAGCAGCTGCAGGGTCTGAGCCTCCCAGGGAGACGAAGAGGAGGAGGAGGAGGAGAAACAAAGACAACTGCTGATAAGAGATTCTGTGTTTCCTGCTCTTTACGGAGGAGAAGTGATTCTCGTTTCTGTCAGAATCTGTCTTTAACCTCTTGAACTCCTCTGATCCTCCTCCTCCTCATCATCACCTCCTCTGGCATCCACTTCAGTAAAATCCGGATATTTTCAGAGACGTCTTTGCTCCAGTAAAGTGTTGTGTTCAGTGTTTTTGTGAAGGTGGGAGGAAGAGAGAGAGGTGCAACAAAGAGGGAACGTCGATAAAAAAATATTCTGCATGTTTTGAGTTTAAAAGACTGGAGATGAAGATCTTGGACAAAGGTTGTAACAATTTGTTTTAATGTCTCCGGTAAGAAAAACTGTTATTTATCAGGGCAGGCAGATAACACAGGACGCTGCACAAGAGCTGGATACCCAAACCCTCTGTTCCCTCATCAACGGATAAAACAAGAGGAAAAAATTCAAAAAGAATGAAAACTCAGGCGCCAGCTCAGTTTTACGAAATTCATAAAAAATTCAACATAAAACACACCCACAGTAGATGGCAAAATCTTCCATACGTAATACCAAAATAAGCAAAAAATACTCAGTCCAAAACTGAAAATAAAAAGTCCAAATGTCTTGATGGTCCCTCCATGGATTAATGAGTCCTATCTCAGTTCCCCAGTCCAATAATCCTACAAAACATTTATCCAAACGAGAAAAAATTATCGAAACAAAGGAGAGTTTGCAGTCCAAAGGAAACGTAATCCCCCCAGGTAAGTTTTCCACTCCCTCTTATAATTTCTTAAAGGGAACCCTTTAAAATATTTTTTTGATCATAGCTTTTTTTCTGTGATATCGTTTTATTGTTGATTTTAGATTTATTTTTCCTGGAATTCTGTCTTGAATCATAGTTTTGTTTTTTTCCATAATTGAATTCTGTTACTGATCATAGACTCTTTTTAGATTGTAGAACTTTGTTTTTAAACATGAAGACTTAATTCTAACAGCAAAGTTGAGGCAGAAGAGCAGCACTTTATGATCAATGGACAAAATTCTGTAACAGAAAAAGAATGTTTGGTTAAATACAGAATGTAACAAGAGATAAAATCTACTTTCAAAAATAAAGGAATACAGTAAAAAAAAAACTACAATGAATCAAATCTATAATCAAAAACAAAATACAAAGATGGAAAAGGAATTTAGGATCAAAGTCTTCATTTTCAGAAATCAATTTGTTTTTCAATATGTAGGACAGAATTCTTTTTTACATTAATTTTTAAGTTTTTTTTTTCACAACCTTGTTATTTTTGACCTGATATGGATCATTTCATCCTTGGATTTGACTTGTTTCTTCTTGATTTGGATGTTTGTTTGGTTTTGTGATCGGCTAAAAAACAATAAGAACAATCAGCAGCTACAACTTTACATTTGATGAAGTTTATTTTTGTGTCGACAGGTTTCATCTTCAGCTCCTGTTTGATCATAATTCACTCAGATCTGTCGTCTATTTAACTTGTTTCTTCCTCCGCTCTCGGTCTCTCTTTGGCTCTTCCCTCCTCCTCCCTCCCTCCCTCCTCTGTGTGCAGACCCAATCCACAGTTTGATGCTTTGTTTGGAAAAAGGCTGCAGAGAGAGAGAAACAATATAGCTTGAAGGGCAAATGGAGCTTATTACAAACAGAGAGAGAGAGAGAGCGAGCGAGGTCCAGGAGCTCATAAATGATTTATGTAATATTCCTGTTTGAACTCTCTCTCTGCAGTAATAAAGCTGAAGGACCTGATTGTTTCCACTTTGGATCATGAACTCTCTTTCTTTCAGCCTCTTTCTTCTCTGCAGCAGTGACGTGTGCAGCCGCCTGTTGGAGGTAAAATCCTAAAATAAAAAAATAAAACTCTAGAGTCTGAGTTTAGTTTCTGCTTTAACACGCTCTAACTTTTAACACCATCTTTTATTTATTTATTCAATGACAGGCACAAAAGACCTCCAGCTGTTTCAGTAAATACTGACTTCTCTCTGCAGAAAACAGCACCGACTCGAGCTGAAGCTTTTATTGTGAAAGGGCTTCACAACTTTAACTCTGCTGCTGCTAATGTTGTTTACTCTGTTACTGTTTTAATTAACCCACTAATGATTTCCTGTAATAATCAGTAATGTAACATGTTACTGTTGGCAGGGAGTAACACGTAAAGTTATATCACCATGTTTCTGATGGTGAAACAATGAGTCAGTGACAAGGACTGGAGTCACAGCAGCTTTGAAACTTCAGCACAGCTGCTGTGAATGAGGAGTAATCAGACACACACACACACACACACACACACACACACACACACCTGATTCTGCTTGGAGATGATCATCTCTTCCACACAGGGAGGCTAAACTAAAAACCCCTCACAGTTCATACGTCCAAAGATTTAAAAAATAAACATACAAACCTTCTAAAGCCCAGAGGCCTGTACTACGAAGCTGGATTATCTCATCCTAGATCTCTTTCCTTACCCTGGATTGATTTAGCGAGACATTCACAGTCTGGATCATCTGTACTAAAGCTGGATACCAACTTGCTGAGTCAATCCAGGATTGTCTGTCTGGATCAGTGCGCGCTCACAGTAAAGAGGTGGAGTTTACAGCGTCAGACCAATAAAAACACAGAGAAACGGGAGAAACCCGGCAGGGCAGCCTACTTTACTATGGAGGAGCAGATAATTATTCTTCAAAAATAATTACCAAATAAAATATTCTTCACACACATCATCTAGAAAAAGAGCGACTGTTACTGCAGCAAAAATCAGGAAGGAATGCTGCAGAAAATCACGACTGTGTTAATGCGTAAATTCTGAAGAGTATAATATTTAATCACTGGACAGTTTACTCTGATCATTAATTTCACTTTATTACACACAGAGGTTTGGAGCAGAGCTCTCCCTCAGCGTGAGCACGTCCTCACAGTGACTGCGTAAAAAGTAGTTGTGCGTATCCATAAATTCACGTTTCTGCAGTTAAACTGAGTGAATTATTATAAACCTCAATATTTCAGATGTGTGTAAAAGCAGTGCGTTACATTTGTAACATATGACTCCATCAGCTGACAAACGTAAGTTTATCCAGTAAAAATCTGTATCTTATAGGGTGTCATTGGGACATCAAAAGGATTATATTTCTCTTTAAACTCTCCCTCTCCTGAGCGAACCTCGCACCAACTCCAACAGGATCGTCGAAGAACAAGCAGGTCATTTTCTAAGAGAGCTGATTGGTCAGGAGGTGGAGCTTTTGTCCTCGTTGATCTCTGATCCAGGGTCTAAACCTGCTCCGGAGCAGGTTAGTCGTTCAGCATGAGTAACCATGGAGATTTATCACAGTAAGAAGTGAACCGACGTCGTAGGACGGAAAATCCAGGGTTAATCCTGAAGTTATCTCGATATGAGAAAATCCAGCTTGGTAGTACAGGCCTCAGGTCAGGGACTTATTTACTGATCAGTTTAAGGTTGAGGGGGCACTAGGATTTTTTCATAGCTAGGTGCACAAGAAATTGGTTGTTAAGTGTTTTTTTTATTATTGTCCTTGTTTCTGTGACGTTAGGGCCGTGGTATCATTCAAGTCATTTTTCCCCTTATGTTTGAGAGTATTTATTTTTTGTTGCAAAGTTCACTTCCATTAAAAGGAACCGTTGCTTTTTGGAAAATGACGTTCTGGTAGCCAGGGTTTCTTTTCAACATCAAAATCAGTTACTGAACAAAAACAGATAAACTTCCTGGATATTAACTTCTTAACTTTGACTTTGATTAATAAAAAAAGTTCAGAAGAGTCTTTGAGGTTTTTTATACTTCACAGCAGGGATGTCCAAACTACGGCCCGGGGGCCAATTGTGGCCCGCCGTCTATTTTCCAGCGGCCCCCAGCTCTCATCTTACCATGTGTTAGTTTTGTCACTTAAATTAATCATGTTCTAGTTGTTTACATTTACAGTTTCTGTCAAGTGCTTGAAATAAAAATGTAATATATCTGGTAACGTTTTGCAAAGATTTGGACTGTGCAAAGGCAACTTTATAAAGCTAAAGCTCTGTACAATCTGCGAAAACTCAACAACTTTTACAGCTGACATTTAATCATATTTGGCATGATGCTAAAAAAATGTGTTTCATGAGTTGTTTAGGATTAAAAAAAACACATAAGAGGACCAAAAAACTGAATTATAGATATGAAATGGTCAAAAAAGACAAAAATTGAAGCATAAAATGGTTCAGAATTCAGGATCAGAGATATTTAGGGTTTTAAATGTGTTTATAATTGTCGTATAAACAAACGTGATAAAGTCCAGATCCTGATCCTGACATAGAATTTTCACATATTTCTCCCAGGTTTGGTTTTATCTCAAAGGTCTGCAATAATAGCTCAAGCATGTTTGACAAAACTTTTTTTTTTTTTTAATAAAGAAACCACTAAAAAGAAATAGTTTTACAGTCCCCGGCCCTTGGTCATTTTCACAGTTTCCAAAAAGGCCCTTTTGCGAAAAAGTTTGGACACCCCTGCTTTACAGGAAGATGCTACTCCTCTTTTTCCTGACGTCCGAGTGAAATAAAGACCTGATCTTGTCTCTGAGTCTGTAAATCTAAGATCCTTTAGTTTGTGAGAGTTCGCTGAGACCTTGATGCCCCCCCCTCCTGTATCTGCCCCCCCCCCCATCATCCTTAAAGGTCTCCTCTGGTCTCAGCTCCATACTAATGTTTTTTTCTGTCCGCAGGTGTTTCTCTCATTACTCACTCTCCTGCGTCGTGCTGTGCTGTACATCTTTCTGTCCCACGCTGGAAAAACCCCGATCGCCTCCTCGCTGTCATGGCGCTGACCTTTCCGTGATGTATGGGGTCATCGGCGCCGTGGCTCCGTCCTCTATCAGATTTATGAGGCCGACGTCTTAAAAACGTCACGACTTATGCAGCAGACGGAGCAGCAGGTTTCTGTTGAGGCGGCTTCAGTTTTAGGAGGGAAAAGAAAAACACTTTTAGAAGGTCAAACTCTTAATGTACCTGAAAGAAAAGAAAGATAAAATGTTTCTTTTTTTGACTCATCTTCTTCTCCTGTGCTGAACATTTAGATATAAAGACTGAAGTTTTCATCACCTGTGGACAAAGTTGGAGACAAAACTAATTCAAAATAATTCAAAAACTGTGTCAAAATTAACCAGAAAGCAGCTCCAACAATAATTTGAGATGTAAGTCAAAATTCTGAGAAGTCATTAAAATAACCAGATAAAAGTCAATTTCTATAGATACCAGAGTCAAAATTATGATATTAAAGTCAATTATATTAAGACAAATAGTCAAACTCTTGAGATAAAATGTCAAAATTCTGAGATAAAAAGTCAAAACTCTGTGATAAAAAGTCAAAATTTTAAGATAAAAAGTCGAAATTCTGTGACAAAAAGTCAAACCTCTGAGATAAAACGTCAAAATTCTGAGATAAAAAGTCAAAATTTTAAGATAAAAAGTCAAAATTCTGGAAAAAAGTCAAAATTCTGTGATAAAAGTCAAAATTCTGAGATAAAAAGTCAAAATTCTGAGATAAAAAGTCTAAATTTTAAGACAAAAAGTCAAAATTCTGTGATAAAAAGTCAAAATCCTGAAATTAAAAGTCAAAATTCTGAGATCAAAAATCAAAAATCCAAGATAAAAAGTCAAAATTCTGAGATAAAAAGTCAAAATTCTGAGATAAAAAGTCAAAATTTTAAGACAAAAAGTCAAAATTCTGTGATAAAAAGTCAAAATCCTGAAATTAAAAGTCAAAATTCTGAGATCAAAAATCAAAAATCCAAGATAAAAAGTCAAAATTCTGAGATGAAAAGTCAAATCTGAGATAAAAAGTCAAAATTCTGGAAATGTCAAAATTCTGGAAAAAAGTCAAAATTCTGTGATAAAAAGTCAAAATTCTGAGATAAAAAATCAAAAATCCAAGATAAAAAGTCAGAACTGAGGTAATAAGTCTTCTGACAGACTTCTGACAGATTCACACCACTTTAGAGAAACAATCTGGGATTAAAAGTTTGACGGAAATAAAGAAGAAAGTAAGAAACTTTGTTTGTTTTAAAATCAGGGCAACAATCAAAGCAACGGATCAATTTAACAAACAGGAGACGATGTTTTCACCTCCACACATGAAGTGAGCGACATAGGAGTGAACAGGCGTCGTCTTTAGAGGGAAATGTGTTTACATGGTGTGTGTGTGTGTGTGTGTGTGTGTGTGTGTGTGTGTGTTCATAAATAAAGGTCAGAGACTGTGTTTTCTCTCCTCACTGCTCATTTTTCTCCTCTCTGTTGTCAGTCTGTTTCTCACCCACATTTAATTTAATGTTTCCAACTCTGTATGTTTTATTGGCAGGAAATAATATCAGTCATAAAACACCCACACACACACACACACACACACACACACACTCTGACTCTCTCCATCTTCATCTCTCTGTGCTCGTTCTCTCCATCAGTGATTAAATTGCAGGTTAGAGGTTGTTGCGGGCTGTTTGCCAGAAATCAGTCTGAACAAACACAATCATCTGGAAGGATTACGACTCCTTCCGTCTCCGTCTGCGGTTCATTTCAGGACGGAGAGGAGGAGGAGGAGGAGGAGGAGGAGGAGGAGGAGGAGGAGAGGGAGGAGTGTTTCCTCCCACAGCTTCATCAGCGTGGAGTAAACACCTGCAGAGGAATCAAACCTGCGTCTCAATCCAGCGACTTGTCACCCTTTGTCTCCAGATCCGCCCCCGGATTCAGAGCAGGAGATGAAATTATATTTATTAGAGTGACGAGCTGACAGTTTGACATCTGTGGAAGAATTATGAGGGAACAGAACGACGAACACGACTTAAAGAAGAGCTGAGAGTTATTTCTCTGAGTGTTAGAGAAAAAAACTGGACTTTATCTGAGATTATAGAAGCTTTCTGAGCTTAGAAACTAAAAAGAAACTACTTCTACACCTTCACTCCTGAGCCCTAAAACGCCTGTGTTCATTATTTTACTTATCTTCACCATAAAACAGTCAAAAAATGTCCTGAATGTAAGTTTTGGAATACTTTAAACTTTCAATATCTGGTGTTATTTTCAATTTACTGCATGTTATGTGAGAGAAAAACACTTTAAACTGAAGAAAAACACAAACAGAGAATTGGATAAAAAGCACTTCAAACAAACAGATGAGAAGTTTTGGAGGAGAAATTGACAATTTGAACATTTCTGAGACTGCAGAGTACGTTTTTTGAGTATTTTCAAATGCAAATGCGTCAGCACCAACATCCAGTCTTAAAAGAAGTTTGGCCACATTGTTAACGTGGATATAAAAGAATCAGGGTGAAGATTTTCAAACCTCTACATGTTCAAATGTCCTAGAAATCCCTGAATCTGTCTGTAACTGATCTTTAACTGGTGACAACTTCACGTGAAGATCTTCAACAGGTTCATGACACATTTGAGGTGCGAACCATAGACGGTATAATGAGTGGATGTAATGACGTTCGGCTCAAACTGAAGCTTCCAGCAGATGCTCCGCCCCCTGGTGTCTGGCTGCAGTATAGGTCATAAGCCCCGCCCCCTGGTGTCTGGCTGCAGTATAGGTCATAAGCCCCGCCCCCTGGTGTCTGGCTGCAGTATAGGTCATAAGCCCCGCCCCCTGGTGTCTGGCTGCAGTATAGGTCATAAGCCCCGCCTCCCCATGTATTCCAGATATGAGCCGGGAAAACTTTAAAAAATTACGATACCTCGTAGAAACGTTTCTCTCATCTTTACTCTAAGGTAGTATGATGATGTCATTTGGCTGCATGGTGTTCAGGTGTTTTTTTTTCTGAGAAGTTAGTTTCTCATTAGTTATTGGACGTTAAAAACCGTGATATAAGTTTCGTTTTACGATAGTTGACAGCTGCTGTTCGTGAGTAGTTTTTATCGGGGATATAAGAAACTTCAGGAAAGAGCCAAAAGGAGACTAAACCTTCTGAAGAAGAAGAAATAAATGTTTTTATTTCTCTGTTTTACTCGGCTCCACCGGAAATTCTCTACTGCGCAGACTCTGGCTGCACAATGGCGGCTAGAGAAACGGGTTTTTTGGCTTCAAAAACGTAGAACGGGGACAGGAGGAAGCACGCTGTTCATTCTATATACAGTCAATGTGTGGGCCTCAAACATCAAGGTCTAAGAGGGAGAAGCTGTGAGATGCTGGAGGATCATTAGACTCTTAAATGTTATTGAATGTGTTTGTTAATATTCAGATTTTCACTTTATCCTGTAAAACCTCTTACATCATATTCTGTTTTTTTTTCCCCCCATCAGTTTAAATCATTTTACTCCCATATAACAGGCAGTTAATTGGAAATAACTCCAGATATTGAAGAAATGGGCCTGAGGATTTACTTTCAGGACATTTTTGATCGTTTTATGGTCAAATTAAGCAAATATTTAGAGTCTGATTCATGTCCCTTTTCTAAATATGGCGTAAAGTCGAGCAGATAAACTGGGTTAAGTTTTAACGTCCTGTCTGTGAATAAACATCGAACACAGAGTATTTTCTGAGCTTTGAACCGTCTCTGTCCTCAATCCAGATTCCTGCAAACTCATCAGAGACGTAGATGAAAGCGCCGCGTCCTCTCTGCACACCTGAGCCTCGCTCTGCAGCCGCCGCCACCGCCACGTTGGTTAATCAAACGGCCTTTACGGAGGCTTCGCTGGCAAATCTGAACGCTGCTGATGAGTTTTGAGGAAATGATTGAAAAGACGCCTGATGCTGCTGCTCATCATCACCTTCATCAACACCTTCATCAACACCTTCATCATCACCTGTCACAAGAAGAGAGCAGAGTCTTCTGGAAGGATCCAGGTATAAAAGGGAAGCTCATTTGGAACTCACACACACACACACACACACACACACACACACACACACACACACACTCTGCCTGTGGGAATGTCTTACATCAGACTCTCAGCACTGACCCCTGGAGGTGTTGAACAACAACAACTTCGACCAAATTCTTTCGTCTAATTTTTCTTTTCACTCTTTGACTCTGAAGCTTTGAGATAAAAAAAAAAAATGTTGAGACTGAATTAAAAAGTTAATCTAATTCATAAGAGACTTTTTAATCAATTAATCCCAACAGAGAAACCTCTAAAATAGAAATAAAAGTGTCGAAAAAGGTGAATACTGTGACTGAAACGCAGTCATTAGCCTCATTTGGGTCGAGGATCATCACGTGTCTTCATGAACAGCCAATCAGATCCTCAGGTTCACAGACATATTTTTGACATTTTTCGTTCCATAATCTTCAGGATCTTTGAAGAAATTCTAAACATCTGTCTTATCGTGTCCAACCTCAGCAGCGATGCTCGTTGTGTCGTGAGAATCCTTAACAATCCGACCACATTCAAAGACAGAAAGATTTTTAGTTTTTACCATCAGGAGGTCGTGTGTGACCCATTTCTACCAGTAAAAAAAATATAAAAATGAAACATTGGCTTTGTTGAGATTTGTTTTTTGCCAATGTTGAGTCAAAACTTTTAGATAAAAAGTTTAAATTAAGACTCTTTTGTCTCAAAATTTTGGCTTTTTTCTCCCACAGTTCTGACTTTCTCTCAAAATTTTGACTTTATCTTCAAATGTTGAGTTTTTGTTTCCAATTTTCTATTTTTACTCTCAATTTTTTTTCCTTAATATCTCAGAATTTGACTTTTTGTTTCAGGCGTTTACCTTTTTTTTCACTTATTGTTTTTATTATTATTATTATTATTATTATTATTATTATTATTATTATTATTGTCTCAGAATTTTGTCTTAACAAGGGCAGAAAAAGGTTCTCAATAAAAACAAATTTTCACATTTTTTCTCCAATTTTTTTAGCTATAATTTTGACTGTTTGTCTTAGGCTTTTACCTTTTTTCCTGATATTATAATTATTTTTATTATTATTATTATTATTATCATCATTATTATTATTATCTCAGAATTTTGTCTTAACAAGGGCAGAAAAAGGTTCTCAATAAAACTAAATTTTCACATTTTTTTCTCCAATTTTTTTAACTTTAATTTTGACTTTTTGTCTCAGGCTTCACCTTTTTTCCTTATATTATTATTGTTATTATTATTATTATTATTATTATTATTATTATTATTATTATTATTATTATTATTGCTATAATAATTATTATTGTTATTATTATCTCAGAATTTTGTCTTAACATGGGCAGAAAAATATTCTCAACAAAACCAAATTTTCTATTGTTTTTCCCCCCAATTTTTTTAGTAAAATATCTCTAAAATTTGACTTTTTGTCTAAAGCTTCCACAATTTTCCCTCACTGTTATTAATTTATTTTTTCAGAAGTTTACATTTCCTAACATGGGCAGACAAAGGTTCTCAACAAAACCAAGTTTTTCATGTATTATTTTTTTCCCACAGTCATGACAGAGTGAATACTGACAAAATAATGACCTTGAATTAATGTTTTTGTGCAGATTTTGTAGATTTTAAAGGCTGTGGTCCCAAACTTTTGATCAGCTGATGAACAGAACATTTCTTAAATGTTTTTTTTTCTCCATCTCACTTCCATTTCTTCTTGTTTTTTCATTTTGAAACTCTATTCGAAACCTTTTTATGATTCAATAATGTAAAATGTAAATATGAGAATTGAACTGGCTTTAAGATTTTAATCAGGTGTGTACATGAGCTTAAATATCAGAGTAAATGTTAATAAAGTAGGTTTTTTGTCGCTCTCTGCCTCTCCTGTGTCAGATTATACGACAGCGTCTCGTTCCCTCTGATCATCCTCAGACAGATTCTAAAACTGTTTCTTTTTCATCCTAAAAGCAGCCGAAGAAGAGTGGAGTTCACGGCTGCCAAACGAACATCAAAAACCGGTGGTGTCGGCGTCTGCGCGTGGTTTCCTGTCGGCTCAGGTGTTTTTCACGCACAAACAAACACACGAGGAGCTGAAAATTCTCTCTGAAGTCTGAGCTTTCAAAGTCAGAAACGCAGCTGCCATCGTTTCACTTCTTCACCTGACAGAAAACATACAAACACTCAAACACACCTCCATCAACAAAAACAGGTCTCTAAACGCTGACGGTGACGGCGCAGAGACGTCAGAGTGTCCTTGAATGCACCACGAATGAAGACATAGGCTGTTTTCCAAACCGCCTTCTACCTACGACTTTGACATCAGTATGCATCAGACGTCCTCTGCAGATATCACAAAGATCAGAGGTCTCCTGGTAAAACTGATGCAGTTTAAAGTAGTGGGACCTATAATCATTTGTAACCACTGCAGAGGACGTCTGTGTTTTAATCCTGTTCTGTGCCGTAAATTTGTGACTTTCCAAACCCGGAAATTCCAACTTTTTCCTTGAAAATTTAGAGGTTTCTTTCTGGAGAATTTATTGATTTAATATTTTTAAGTTGCCTGAATATGGGGTATGATTCTCGCTTGGGGTGCGAGAGGTCCCAGGTTCAAATCCCGGACGAGCCCCCACTTTTGTTACAGTCGGCTCTAGAGCCGCAACAAAGATGGAGATGCGCAGGCAATGTCAAAGTTTGGAAACGCATTTATTAAACCAAAATAGTGAAAAAGGAATGGAGTGTGAATGTCAGTGTCAGCAATGAGTGTAGGTGTGTGGATGCGATGGATCATGTATGGTGCATGTGGTCAGTGTAGAGATAAGGTGAAACCATAGACTGTATAATGAGTGAACGTAACGACGTTCGGCTCAAACTGAAGCCTCCAGCAGATGCCCCGCCCCCTGGTGTCTGGCTGCAGTATAGGTCATAAGCATAAGAATGGACAGCGTGCTTCCGCCTGTCACCGTTCTACGTTTTTGAAGCCAAAAAACCCCGTTTCACTAGCCGCCATTGTGCAGCCAGAGTCTGCGCAGTAGAGAATTTCCGGTGGAGCCAAGTAAAAAAGAGAAATAAAAATATTTATTTCTTCTTCTTCAGAAGGTTTAGTCTCTTTTTGGCTCTTTCCTGAAGTTTCTTATATCCCCGATAAAACTACTCACGAACTGCAGCTGTCAACTATTGTAAAACGAAACTTATATCGCGGTTTTTAACGTCAAATAACTAATGAGAAACTAACTTCTCAGAAAAAAAAACACCTGAACACCATGCAGCCGGATGACATCATCATACCACCTTAGTGTAAAGATGAGAGAAACGTTTCTACGAGGTATCGTAATTTTTTAAAGTTTTCCCGGCTCATATCTGGAAATGTACCCCTCCGCCCCGAATACTGGATATGACGTCGGTCTGTGGTCCCCCGCCCCGAATACTGGATATGACGTCGGTCTGTGGTCCCCCGCCCCGAATACTGGAATACTGCAGCCAGACACCAGGGGGCGGAGCATCTGCTGGAGGCTTCAGTTTGAGCTGAACGTTGTTACGTCCACTCATTATACAGTCTATGGTCGTAACATCACACGCTGAATGTCCAGTTGAGGTTAGGCCCCTTTAAGGTATGACTTCTTTTTTTTTAGCTGAATCACAAACTTCTGCTGTTCTTTAATCATGTGATTTAACTTTGTAAAGCTCAATCAATACAGTTCAAACTGAAGATTTTCCTTCACTTTACACACAGGATGAAAATCTCAGCTCAGGTTTTGAGTTGTCACTGGAGCTGAAACAATCAGAACAAAAACTAAAGAAGATCAAATCAGCAGAGGAAGAAGTCATAAAGAAGATAATCTCTGAGAACAGAATCAGACTGAGATTGAGTTTGTAGATCACAGACGTGTCAGGAAACAGACAGGGACGAGTGTTTGTGAGACTCTGAACACAAACGAGGGAAAAAAAAATGCAAATAAAATTCAGCTGCAGGAGAATTCATGTTTCCATTAATAATTCAAGAGTCAGAAAAAAAAAAAATCAGTTTCTGTGTCGTTTTTAAAATTCATGATCAGATTTGTTTTTCTTCAGGAAGCTTTCAGCGGGTGAAAGTCAGAGTGCTGCAGTAACCGCTTTAGTGGTTTCAACTGCAGCCTTTTAACACACACACACACACACATGCGCGCACACACACACACACACACGCTCTCACACACACTCAAACAGCTGTGGTGTCGGTGGTCTTACTTCCCTGCAGCAGAGTGAGTCAGTGTTGGAGTGGAGCTCTTTAGTGGCAGCCAACTGAACGACCCCGACACACACACGCACACACACACACACACACACACACACACTCTCTACCCACCATGAGTGCAGATTAAATTGATCGCCCTGCGGGAACACAACATGACTCACCGTTATTCATGAGCGCCCCAGTGATCCGTGTGTGTGTGTGTGTGTGTGTGTGTGTGTGTGAGGTAAAAGCCGATACACCTTATTTGAACTTGAAGTAATGTTTTTTTCATGAACGAGCGATGAAACCCAAACTGGACGTCAGATGAAGACAGATGCTTTCCATCCTTCATCTTTAAAGCGACGTCTTTATTTGGAGCCAAAAATCAAATGTGTGGAGCCGCCAGGAATTTTATTTTCTAACTCGAACTGAAGACACAGAATATTTACGGTCAGTTTCTTACACCTAGAGTCTAATTTTTTATCTAGTTTGTATTCGAGCTTGTGTCGAGCAGGAAAGATGATGATGCTGAGCGAAAAACTGGCGTGAATTTGAATTTACAGTCATGGAGGAAAGTATTGACACAATGGGGGCTCGTCCGGGATTTGAACCTGGGACCTCTCACACCCCAGCATTTTTTTGGTATAAATGTGTTTCTTTCCTTGATGTGCATTGGAAAAACACCAAAAGTCACAGAAGTTAACAGCAAAGATAGTTCAGTTTAAAGAGTCTTTTAAATTAAATCAAAGTTGGTCGGTGCAGGAGCGATCTGTCTGCCACGAGAGTCTTTAAGCACCAATCAGTCCATTAATCCACAGGGAACCAAAAAGAAAAACCAGTTCAAAGAAGAATGATTGATCAACAAAAAATCTCTGCTATACCAGGCCCAAAAATCAAAAATTAAAGTGATCTCACTGGATCCAGGGAAGAGTCGATGTCAGGAAGCAGCTCCTTCGTTTTCCTCCGCGTGCAGCAGCACCAGGCTGTTGTTTACCTCCGTTGTCATGACGCCCGACATTGAGCCACTGTTTTACTTTAATGAAATCTTTTTAAAGCTGTTTTTTTTCCTTTAAAGACCACGGTGGCACATATGTTAGTACAAAATGATGTTTGTGTGGCGTTATAGATGAACATGCACGCACTTTAGCGCAGCTGTGTTATAAGATCCACGCCCACCCTAGCAACAACAATGACAATGACCTAAAAAATACCACAAACAGCACCAAGAAATGGTTAAAGACAAAGCTCTGGAGAGTTCTGAAGTGTCCAACGATGAGTCCAGATCTAAATCCCATTTAAAGACTATGGAGAAATCTCAAACATGATTTACAGCTTAAAAAAAAAAAAAAAATCTCCATTTTTCTCTCTCTGGTGTTTTAAAAAAAGCTTTATCTCAGCTTTTATCTGAAACACTCCATTTTCGCTCCTGTCTCTTTAAGGCTCCACAAACCCCCTCCACTGTTATTGAAGCCCTCTGTTGGGGGCGGAGCTATCGGCTTTGGTGTTTGAGGCCCACGCCTGCAAAGTGTCATGGATCTTCTGCTTTGACATCTTGACTTTCATCTTTAAGTCGTGGGAAAGTAGCATACCCTCTCTTTAAGGTGTGAGAAAATAGAGGTGAGTTAAATAAAGAGAATAAAATTCAGACTCTTATTTGCAAACAAAGATTTTTTTGTGGGAGAAAACAAACTCTAACCCTGAGGAGTTTTACTTCTCTGACCTGAAATCGATGATCGATCTTCACAGTTCGCTGACACGCGATGAGTCGAGGAGAGAGGAGTGTGAGATTCTTCTTTTTCATTTTGTGGTTTGTTCTCGTTTGTGTGTTTGAAGGAGCCTCAGGCCACGAGCGGATCTGTCGACAGTCGATCACATGAATCATTCCTGAAACGCTGATTTGAGAAGATTTGGGGTCAGATCAGAAAACTCGTGACTTGTTGCTGATGTTTTTGTCTCTGGCACTGAAAGCGAATCGATTCTCCGCGCTGTGTTTGTGCTCCAGCTGCTCCTTTAACCTTTATCCTTCATCCTCTGCAGGTTTCACACGACTCCACGCGCCTTGTTTGTCTCCGTGTTGTCTCTTTAAAGTCCCGCGGCGTCCTGAACGTGTCCTCGCTCTCCTGCTGCTGTTTCCTCTTCCTGTGCCGGAGACAAACAGCTCTGACAGCAGCTCACCCACACACTCCTGCCGGACTCTTAAACACACAAAATAAAGCATATTTACTTTTTGAAAACGCTGCAGAAGATTGGCGCCGACTGCTGCTTTTCCTGCCAAAGCCTGCGGCGGCGTCGGCCTCGACCGGAGAAGAGTCCGTTTCCTGACCGAACCCCCGCAGAGAGGAACAGATCTGCTGTGGAGGATAAGAATCAAAGAGCTGCGTTTATCTGAACACCCTTTCACCCAAAGACAGGAAAGATCTTTTTAAGGATATTTTTGGGGCTTTTCTGCCTTTAATTGGACAGAGGAGGACAGTGGATAGAGTAGGAAAGGGGGAGAGAGTGGGGAATGACATGCGGGAAACAGGCCACATGCGGGAATTGAACCCAGGCCACCCACCCGAGGGCAGATCTCATGGTGCGCAGCCATATCCACTAGGCCAGGGGTTCCCAAAGTGGGGGTTGGGACCCCTAGGGGGGTCGCGAGACGTTGGAGGGGGGTCGCGAGATGATTTCAGTTAATAGGGAATATCCACAGCTATCCCAGACCACAACTTAGGTACTAACACCGTTTGGCTCAACATACCTGTGTAAAAAGACTTTCTTGGCCCTGACATCTATTAAAAATAAATATATATCTTGTGTGAACGTGGAGGATGATCTCTGAGTGTCCGTCTCCAAAATTAAACCCAGAATGAACTTGCTGTGCTCCATAGTGCCCATCCATTTCATTAGGTGAGATAAACACTGAAACATATATCCCAAAAAGTTAACTTGCACTGCAACAATGTTCACGTTAACTCAGAGCTACAGTTTATGACTATTACTTAAACTGGATTATTCTTGTTCTAATGTGGAAATGAAAGTTTTGTACCAAAACTAAGTTTGCACACGACTGCAACAATGTTCGTTCACAAATTACAGAGAAATAACTTTGAGAAATTCTGCTTTTTTTCATATTAAACTGTTACATGTAAAATCATAACATGGTTTTCAGGCTGTTGTTCTTTTTTGTGTATTGTTGTTTGTGGAGCTTTTACTCAACGACTGACTGAGTAGCATGAAACTGTACCTATGCATTCATTCATTCTGCACTTACGCAGGTGGAAGAAAAAGTAGTCCCCACCAACCAAGTATCATTTAGACAAAATCTCAATAGTTTAGTTACTTTTCTGTGTTTTCCTTCATGATAAACATTACCTCAAATATATAAACTTTCAAAAATATCTTTATTTTGATTTGAGAACCGTTTTTAGAGCATAAGTATCAGGTATCGATATTACAGTATCAATCTGCACATCATCAATTAAATTCGCTCGACATCCTAGTGGACACTTGAGGAACTGCAGTTTCTTTTTTTCCTCAATTTATTCCTTTTCAAAGCTGTCAGTAATATTTTTGAAAGCTTTTCAGAATCTAAACTTGTAAGAGAAAATATCAGAAAACTTTCAGAGGATGAGCTGAACCTGAAAGAGTTCGACTTTATCGACTTTATTTATAAAACAGAAACATGTTCAGATCTGATGTTGGAGCCTTTAACAAACTGATCTGTTTCAGAACAAAAACAGAACTTTAAGCTTTGGAGAGATTCCTCCTCCTAATCGTTATTCATCCCACGTTAACTCCACTTTGTTTGGCTCCTGTTTCCAAAATGAATTCAAAGTTTCCAGATTCAGCAGCAGAGTCGTATAAACAGGAAGTGGCTTTGCCCGATAATTATGGTGTTTTTCTCCCTGAGGGGGAAACATCCAGGCAGACGAGTCTTTCTGAGCTTTATAATCCCATCTGTCGGCCGAGCTGTCGGCAAATACTGTAATAAACAATAAGTGATGGAGGAATCAGAGGAAGAGAAACTAAAACACAGTCAAGTGTTACAGATAAAAATATCCACTTTTTCTGCGCTGACAGGAGGAAGTTCCACTCTCTCGCTTTCTGTCCGTGTCCTTACATCTCACTTTCTTTTTGTTCCAACGATTCTGGATCAGAAAAACAAACCCTTTTTTTTTTTCTTTTTTTTTTTTTTTAATTCGCTTTTCATTCACTGCAATTTCACAGTTTCATTTGGAAGTATTTGGTTTGGGAGAAGTGCAAAAATTGTGAGCCTTTCAAAGCTGATTTGCATGAGAAACACTGGAAGAAGTGTGTTTTATTGTTTGGGAAAATGTCAGCAATCCAGAGAAAAGTGTTTTCAATTCTCTGATGTGAGATTTTCAAGGGGAGTAGATACAGAATAAACCCTTTTTATTTTGGACTTTTACACATGAAAAAATCAGTAAGTGACTGTTTCAACCTTTAAAGGGGTCATAAATTAAAAAGTATAAACCCTTAATTCGTTGTTTGAACATTAAAATATTATTTTTTGACACTGAATCAGCCAAAAACTGAGCCGAGGTACTCAGATATTACATTTTATGTTGGACCCATATTGCAGCTCAGGGTTTAAAGAGGGGCTATGTTGCTTTAAAGTTAGCCAAAACTGTTTCATAAATCTTGTCTTTGATAAGTAAAATTCAGTAAAAACTTTTCTTCCTGTTTCTCTGTTACTCCAGGCTCTGGTGCTGATTTACCGAAGAGATTAAAAAAAAAAAAGAAAAACTCTTTTTGGGCTTCTTACCTTTTCCCTTCATCACTTCATCCTCCCTCCTGTCTGCTCTGCACGTCCGTCCTCCCTCCACCTTTTCTTTCATCTCTTATTTATTCTCCTTCAGCCTTTGATTCAGGAGCAGTTTGACTCGGACAGAGCGGAGCCGGAGGGGGAGGCCGACGGACGCAGACGAGGAGAAAAAAGAGGAGAAAAAGGAGAGAAACTCAGACTCAGAGCTGATTAATGGAGAGAGAGAAAGAGAGAGAAAGACTAGAGAAACAGAGGAAGACTTCAGGATGAATCTGTTTTATTTTGAAATCAGTAAACGTTAAACTCCAAGTTAAGAAATAAGCTCAAAAAACTCAGGACTCTGATTTAGTCAAACATTTCATCACTGTACTCACCTTTTTTTTTTTTTTTTTTCATTTTGCAAAAGCCCAATTCTGCCAGCCTAAAAAAAATAAATAAAAGGAAATTAATTAAAGTTGGGATTTTTTTTGCACATATCAAATCATATTCATAAAATAAAAAAACCCTCAAAATTTTAGAGAAAACAAAATCAATTCTTTATGATAATGACATTAAATTATGAAATAATAAATCTGAAAATATGGGATATAAAGCAAAATTTTTTAGATAAAGTATGAAATGATAAAGATCAAACTGTAAGATGAGACATTGAAATTATGTGATACTGAAAATTTTGAGGTAAAATGTTAAAATTATAAGACAATGAAGTCAGAATTATGAGATTTAAAAAAATACAGTCATAATTTTTAGATAAAATGTCAAAATAATGTAATTATGGGATTATTTAATCAAAATTTTGAGACAGAAAGTCAAAATGTTAAATGAAATATTAAAACTATGAGATGATTGTTGAACTCTGAGTTTTCAAACCCTGAATTATAGGATGACGAAGTTTAAATGTTGAGATAAAAATGTCAAAACTGTGAGATTATTAAGCCAAAATTATAAGATAAAAAAAAACGAAAAAGAAATTATGAAACCATTAAGTCAAGATTGCACGATGTAAAAGTCAAAGCTTTGAAATTATAAATTTAAATTATACGATTAGAAAGCTGAATTTAATCAATAATACAGTTGATATTTTGAATAAAAGAACAAAATTATGAGATGAAAAAAGTGGAATTATGGGATTAATAACATATTTTTTTTTACTTTTTTACTCATAATTATGAATTACTGTGGGCAAAAAAAAAAAAAAGAAATTCAACAAAGCCAATTTTTCATTTTTATTTTTTACTTTTTTTTAAATGGCAAACATTGGCCTCCATATATATATTTCTGACATTTTTCTGCTTTAAATTCTTTTCTTGTTTGTGTCGTCGTTCTTTTGTCCGAGGGCGTGTTTTTAATGAACCGCTGTCCCGTGTGGTTTTTCATTCTTCTGCCTGATTGTTTGTTTTCTTTGGCTTTTACCCAGAAAATCACTTCTATTAAGAGAAGCAGCGATGCGAGGATGAAGAGTAAAAAGAGGAGGAAGAGGAGAAAAGTGATTTCCTGTTTGCACTCGCAGCTTCTTTGTGTTCAGGTCGTGCAGACTCTTCGCCGTGCAGCTGGCGGCCGTGAGGCTCCGTCTGAGCGCGCTCGGTCTGCGCTGTAATGGATCACCGTGAGGCAGAGCTGCACTCGTCCTCCTCGTCTGCTGCTCCCTCCATCACTTCACATCAGACTCAGAGTTAAAACTCCTCATCAGGACGGCCCATGACCTTTAACCTCTTCATAAAAACACCCATAGATATCAATACCTAAAGTTTCTCGAGGGCCGTCATTAACCCTGCAGTCGTTGCTTGAGACTCATAAACTCCACCAGCAGAGGGCGACCTCACATCCTCCTGCAGGTGTGTGAAAGTGTGTGTGTGTGAAGGTGTGTGTGTGAAGGTGTGTGTGTAGTGTCTTCCTGTCCTGATAAGCTGATTCCTGTGTGGCTGTGTGAGCAGATTCAGTTTTTATTGGAGTCAGCAGACGGATGGATGACGGGGTGAGGAGGCCGATAACACACAGGAGATACAGGAAACACAACTCAGAGTGTGTGTGTGTGTGTCAGAGTGAAAGGAGGGATTAACGGTGAAGAGGTGAAGGAATGGAGAGAATATACACCACCTGGATTTAACTAAGCAAATAGGTACGAGCCTCCTATTGGATAATTACTGCATGGGCGATTATCTTTCAGCTGGAAACAAGTTATTTAACCCCAACTGGTGCAATGAGCTGCTTCTCATTTCCTAAACAACCATGTGGAAAGACACATCCCGTGGTCGTGGAAAAGATGTTAGTCTGTTTGAGAAGGGTCAAATCATTGGCATCAAGCAGAGAAAACATCTAAGGAGATTGATGCAGAAACCACTAAAACTGGGTTAAGAACTGTCCAACGCATTATTAAAAACTGGAAGGATAGTGGGGACCCATCGTCTTCCAGGAAGAAATGTGGGGGGAAAAACAACAGTACAACTCAGGGCTATGTTTAATAGTGAAAGTAAGAGCATTTCCACACGCACAATGAGAAGGGAACTCAAGGGATTGGGACTGAACAGCTGTGTAGCTTTAAGAAAACCACTAATCAGTGAGGCTGACCGGGAAAAAAGTCGTCAGTTTGTTAGGGAGCATAAAGATTGGACTCTGGAGCAATGGAAAAAGGTCATGTGGTCATGAGGTTGAAGTTTTGAAACAAGAAGTAAAAATAATGACATTAAAAAGTCAAATATTACTAAAAAAAGCCCAAGTTATGACATTTAAGTCAAAATAATGAGATAAAAAGTAAAAAAAACTGAGAGAATTTAGTTGAAATTTCATGATAGAAGTTTAAAATTGTGAGGAAAAGTCTAAATTTTGAGATAAAAAGTCAAAATTTTAGGATTAAAAAGATGAAATTCTGACATTAAAAAGTCAAAATACTGAGACTAAATGATTAAAATTGGGAAATAAAGCCCAAGGTATGACATTAAAGTTAAAATAATACGATAGAAAATCAAAGTTTTAAGATAAAAAGTCAATGTTTTGAGATATTAAGTTGAAATCCAGGGATAAAAAGTCAAAATACTGTGAGAATTTAGTCAAAAATTCATGACAGAAAACCACTAATCAGTGAGGCTAACCGGAAAAAAAGGCTTCAGTTTGTTAGGGAGCATAAAGATTGGACTCTGGAGCAATGGAAGAAGGTCATGTGGTCTGATGAGTCCAGATTTACCCTGTTCCAGAGTGATGGGCGCATCAGGGTAAGAAGAGAGGCAGGTGAAGTGATGCACCCATCATGCCTAGTGCCTACTGTACAAGCCTGTGGGGGCAGTGTTATGATCTGGGGTTGCTGCAGTTGCTCAGGTTCAGCAACAGTATGTGCTCAAAGAATGAGGTCAGCTGACGACCTGAATATACTGAATGACCAGGTTATTCCATCAATGGATTTCTTCTTCCCTGATGGCACGGGCATATTCCAAGATGACAATGTCAGGATTCATGGGGCTCAAACTGTGGAAGAGTGGTTCAGGGAGCATGAGACATCATTTTCACACATGGATTAACCTCCACAGAGTCCAGACCTTAACCCCATTGAGAATCTTTGGGATGTTCTGGAGAAGACTTTGTGCAGCGGTCAGACTCTACCATCATCAATGCAAGATCTTGGTGAAACATTAATGACACACTGGATGGAAATAAATCTGTGACATTGAAGAAGCTTATGGAAACAATGCCACAGTGAATGCGTGCTGTAAGAGTGTATGACCTTTTTTTTAGCCAGGCAGTGTATATGTGTGTGTGTGTGAACTAAGACTCTGGAGGTTATATCAAACCCGAGTCCAGGATGAAGCAGAAACTCTGACACTTTTTTTTTCTTCTTTCAGTCTCAGAATAAAATCTTCTCTGGAATCAGGAGCACATTTCTCTTCTTCCTCTTCTTCCTCTTCTTCCTTTTCTTCCACTCCATGACTTTTAATGTGTGTGACGGCCTTAAACGAAGCGCTCTAACCTGATGAGCAGGCGCCGGCCTCCGTCTCATTTCTGAGCGTTAAGCGTTTGGAGCCGAAGCTTCAGCAGAGTCGGGATTTTTCTATGAAAGCACTTAAGTCAAATGTGTCTCTGCGGCTTCATTCAGACGCAGTTTTACGGCTCTGCTGATACTTTATGAGCTTAATTTAGCCTTTAATTTGCCTTTTATGTTTCAGCTCCCCTTATTGCAAAATGTTTTGAGCTTTTATTGTCTCCGAAACTCAATTTAAGAAAAGTGCTGAGGGGAAAAGAGGGAGAAGTGCTCAGCTGTTTCTTTTTATCATCCGGAGGCCGAGGATGATTTTATATTCATTTTATATTAAACACATTAATGAACGTCCACACAGATCACCTGACTCACAGGTGAGAACATCAACTTCAAACTCAGAATCAGAAACAGACAAACAGCGGTAAAATGGTGACACTTGGAAATGAAATTATGTCGAGAATTATTTATAAAAATCCCCAAAAAGTGAGATCAGACAGAAAATGCTGAAGAGGAATCGTACTTTTACAGAAAAACTACACATATTAGGTTGTTCCCCTCTTTTCCTCCTGGTCCTCACTAACTTTTAAAAAAATTTTTTAGCCCATATTGACTTAAATTTTTGGAAAAAAAGACAAATTTAGCAAGAAAAGTTCATATTTTGAGCTGAGAAAAAGCCAAACTTTGGGATCAGAAATCACAATTTTATGGTAGAAAGTCAAATTTTGAGTTATTGAAGACAAAGTTTTGAGAAAAACAGACAAAATTTAGGGGTTAGAAGTTAAAATTTCAGAATAAAAGTCAGAAATTTGAGCTAAAAATTCAAAGTCATGAGAGAAAAAGTCAATATTTTGCAACTAAAAGTCACAACTTTGTGACTGATTGTTCATGTTTTGAGCTGAAAAGTGAAAAGTTTTAGCCAAAAATTCGCAATTTTGAGCCCAAAGTAACAATTATGTCATAACAAAATCAAATGTTTTTTAATTAAAAGTCAAAGTTTTGAGCTGCAAAGTCAAAGTTTTGAGATAAAGATTCAATATTTTGATTTTAAAAGTCAAATTTCTATGATGTTAAGTCACAATTTTATGATAATTACTCAAAGTTTCACGTCGAAAGTCAAAATTTTGAGCTAAAAAGTCAAAATTTTGTGATAAAAATCAAAGTTATGGGGTGAAAAGTAAATATTTTGTTTTGTGATGAAGTCTCAAGTTTGAGATCGAGTCGTAATCTTGGGCTAAAACTGTATAATTTGGTGATATTATATTCAAATTTTAGATTAAAAAGTCACATTTTTAAGCCAATTAAACAAAGTAATGAGAAACCAAGTCAATATTCTGGGATCAATATTTGAGATTTTGAGCTAAAAAAGTTACAATTTTGAGATTAAAGTGAAAATCTAAAGCTAAAAAGTCAAAATTTGAGATTATTTTTTCAAAGTTATGGGATAAAAAAAAGTCAATATATGGGATTTAAAGTTGACATTTAATGAAAAATAACCAAAATAATGATTGAAAAATAAAAAAATTCAACTTTGTATTTCAAAACAACTAAAACTTTCAACTTTCAAACTTATTTTCCTATTCTTTAGTCGTTTAAAATGTTTGTGCTCTGAAGTAAAAAAAAAACAGAGGAGCAGAAACAAACAAAGGTTGTGATAATGAAGCGTTTTTATTGAACAATGACTTTATATTATCAGACAATAATGAGCAGATACAAACATCAAACCTTCAGAGAGCTGAAGGGAGTTCACCTGTTTTTTTTAACTGCTTATAAAAATGTGAAAATCATAAATTGGATCTTCATTTTTTTTTTTTTCTGAAATGATTAATTTGCTGAAAAAGGAGAAAAAGAAGCTGATTAAGGAGACGGAGAAAGAGAGAGAGAGTCTGATGGAGCTTCTCTGATTGTAATTGGAGTTTGATTCATTAGACTGAGGCCTGCTCACGAGTGATGGATGAGGAACACACACACACACACACACACACACACACACACACACACAGAGTCCAGTCAATACAAGCACATTAAGCTGGTATCGATGGAGGAAATTAAAGGTTTAATTAATCAGCAAACGTCTGCTGGAGCCTGAGCAGAAGAATGTTCTGGATCGATCACACACACACACACACACACACACACACACACACACACACACACTGATCAATAACTGGGGGATCATGCTGCTGTCTGCTGGACTGGACTGTAACTGCACTTTAAAAAGCCTGGGACCATTAAAGCAGATTCATTTAATCCAATAATTACAGCAGACTAACGCAGCTTTAATCAGGAGAACAGATATTATTTAGTGATCACAGCCAGGACCAGAAAAACTTATAACACACTCACCAAAAAGAACACGAAGCTCCTGTGAAGAATGAAATCAATTCATCTTCTTTCAGACTCATCGAATCAGAATTAAAACAAACAAAAAAAAAACCTGGAGCCTTTGGAGCCGTTTACACAAGAACAGTTTTAGAAACACAACAGTATAAAACACAAAAATTTGAAAACGCCCTCCAGAGTGGGATTTTTCTGAAATGCTGTTTCCACTGTTGCCGTGTAAACCACAAGCCGGAGCTTTCAGTGGAAAAACTGATGTCAAACTCAGCTTTGTGTGTGCGTTATCCCTGCGGTGAGTCCTTCAAAACACTTTCTTCTCCTCCGCTCAGCTTCACCTCAGCTCCTCCCAGCTGTTGAGCACAGCTACAGCTTTAAAGATTTACCCAGAATGCAACAGAAGTAGTTCTGTGCCATCAGATTTTGATGTTTATGGGAAAAACTTGCTTTCATTCGACTGTATAAAGTCAAATTTTTTTAGTTAAAAGTCTTAATTTGGAGATAACAACCAAGAATTTGTTAAAGAAGTTAATTTTGAGTTAAATTTTGGGATAAAAAGTTGATTTTTTTTTTAATTCAAAGTCAGTATTTCACTTTAGAAGTCAAAGTTTTAAGATATAACATTGAAATTTTAAGTTAACAGTCCAATTTTTGCGATAAAAGTTGTTTTTCTTTTTACTTAAAGTCAAAATTTAACTTAAAAAGTAAAAGTTTTAAGCTTTGGGATCAATGTCTAAATATTGAGTAAATTGAGACAACAGTTTGGGGGAAAAAAAGTTTACATTTCAAGTAAATTAAGACAAACTTATGAGATAAAAAGTCAAACTTTCTTGTAATTCAGTTGAAATTTAGTGTTAAGTGGTCAAAATATTGAGATAAAAGGTCTTTTTTTCTTTACTATAAGTCAAAATTTTCAATCAAAAGTCAAAATGTTGGGATATAAAACACAGTATAAAACACAAAAAGTTAAAAACGCCCTCCAGAGTGGGATTTTTCTGAAATGCTGTTTCCACTGTTGCCGTGTAAACCACAAGCCGGAGCTTTCAGTGGAAAAACTGACGTCAAACTCAGCTTTGTGTGTGCATTGTCCCTGCAGTGAGACCTTAAAAACACTTTCTTCTCCTCCATCACTTTTTTCCCTCGTTCTCAGCTTCGCCTCAGCTCCTCCCAGCTGTTCAGCACAGCTACAGCTTTAAAGTTTTACCCAAAATGCAAAAGAGGTAGTTCTGTGCCATCAGATTCTGAAGATTGTGGGAAAAACTTGCTTTGCTAAGATTTCTTAATGTGACTTTATAAAATCGAAATTTTGAGTCAAACAGTTTAAATTTTCAGAAATTTTGTTAAAATTTTTTTATTTTGAGTAAACTAAGTCAATTTTCCTTCAACTAAAAGTCAAAATTTCAGTTTAAATGTCAAAGTTTTATGATAAAAATTTGAATTTTGGGATAAAAAGCCTTCATTTTTGGTAAATGAGGTCAAAATTTTGAGATAGCAAGTCAATTATTTTCAAAATTTCACTTTTAAAGTCAATGTTTGAAAATATAGAGTTATAATTTTAAGTTAAAAGTCTATATTTTGAGTAAATAAGGTCAAAATCTGAGCTAAAGATCTTTTATTTTTTTAGATTAAAGTCAGAATTTCAGTTCAAGTGTCAAAGTTTTAAGGTAAAAAGTCTAAATTTTGAGAGGAAAGTCTAAATTTTGAGCAAATAAGGTCGAAATTTTGAGATAATTTATTTTATGTTTTTCAGTAAAAGTCAAAATTTCAGTTTTAACGTCAATGTTTAAGATAAAAAGTCTAAATTTTGGGATAAACAGTCTAAAATTTGAGCTCTTATTGCCCATGTGACTTTGTTTGTTGTTGATACTGAGTGGGAGCAGCTAAGACCCTTAAACAAATAAAGAATGACAGAATATTTACAGATTCTTCAGGTGTCCAATGTTGAAATATGATGCTGCAGGTGCTCGCTGGGCTGATGAGTGTATTCACATAACTACAGTTCAGAGTCAGTGGGCGTTTGCTGAGCCATGGTGTTTACGAACAGTTACCAAAAAATCCTGCAGACCCTACCTTTAAGAAGTTTTGTATAAATTATTTAAAAGCAACAGTTGAAAAAAAAATACAAGAAAATGACTTTGATAGAAGTCGAAACCACTTTTGGAATTTCACTCGAGTAAAAGTCTTAGAGTGAACTTGAGTATTAAAAGTAATTTCTTGATATAAAATGTGCTAAAGTGTTTGAGATTAAAGCAAAAGTAATTTTTGAAAAGTGAACAGTTTGAACTTTGATTAAGGATCAATAATTTTCCAGGCTCAGGATAAAGGGCCTTAAACTTCTTCATCATTAAAAATTAAATTTCTATTGGTTTTAAAGTCTAAACATCCAGGATTTATGCTTCATATTCATTTTTAAAATCGTTTAGAGCTGCTAAAGAAGCATCAGAGGAATAATATAAAGATGAAAAATCGACAACACTTCATAAACTGAAGGAAACTGATTTTTTCATTTGTTTCTGTTTGAGCAGATTTTATCAAAATTTATGGTTTTAATTAAGAGTTTGGATCTAACTTTACAGCAGCTTTGAAATACCGAGAGAATCTTAAAACTGAAAAATTCATAATTTGTTGAGTTCTTTCCCTGATTTAGTCAAAAGAAGAAGAAGAAAAGTTTGTGCAGATGATGTATCTGAGTAATCTCAGCGTGAAACTGTTGTTTCACTTTTGTCCCGACTCGACTCCAGGCTGAAGAAAAGAAAAAGGTCGTTAACTAAGACATTAAATAATTCTTCTGCTTCCATTAAAACTTAATGCAGAACAAAGTCTCCGAACACGTTTAATGAACTTGATCTAAAAACATGGAATCTAATAAAAAAGTCTGAGAGAGAGAGAGAGAGCGGCCTGGAGGCGGCCACTTAATAAAATGAAATATTGATTTCTAAATGTGAAATCTATACTAATGAAATGTCATTTTTCTTCATCACTGGACCCCTGTCAGCTTTAAACCACACACACACACACACACACACACACACACACACGAACTGATACACTGGAATGAAAATCATCTTTTAAGACACAGTTAATCAAACTTCTCTAATTCTAAGTTGTTTTGACTTAAAAAAAGTGATATTTTTCATTCTATTTGCTAAAATTAAGAATATAAGAAGCATGAAATTAGATTCTATTGCTCATATTCAGAATTTTTCACTTAAATTTCTTCTACAGGAAGTTTGTTTTCAAGCATTTTAATGTAAAAATGAGCATTTTCTTCTTGTTTTAAGATCTGAGAATACTTATCAAGACCATCTTGTTTTTAGATTTATCAGTCAAGTGAAATTATCTTGCTGCATGGACGGATAATTTCACAAGTTTTAAGATATTTTGCCATCAAATTTAGTATTTTTATCTTCCTTTTTTGCAGTGTAGCATTTAAGGATTGAGTTTCTTGAAGGAATCACAGCCTAAAAACAGCAACATCATCATCATCATCGTTGTTCATTCAAACACTTCACCCCCTCGACCTGCAGTGAAGATTAAAGATCTGCGTTAATGCATCATCTGTGTTAAATCTGGAGGCAGCAGATAAGAAGAACCTGAGCTCGCTGCCCCACTTTTCCTCTGCCTCCACTTTCAGCTTCCTGTTAAGAGCTTTTCACTCGGAGAAACCCAATCGCTGCTTCTATTCACAGTCCACATTTGAAGTGAAGTTTTTTTTTTTTTTTTCAGGGGGAGGATTTCAGAGGCTTTTGTCGAGCGAGCCCAGCGATGGAGTCGCGGCCCGCCGGTGGATTACGCTCCCGAAAAAAAAAAAAAAAAAAAAAAAAGGAACTGAGCCGGGGCTTCTTAATCAGCCGTAATCCTTCCATTCTTCTCCAAACTGCTGCAGCTTTGGAGGAAACTAAAGTTACTGAAAGCAACTCTGGAGTTTCTAATATTTATCTGAGAGTTAAAGCCTCCAGCACTCAGATTACAGGTTTTTATTTCACGAAATAAAAAAGAAGGATGAAGCGGAGGCTCTGTTAAAAATATAGATTCAAAGTTTACTCATCAACAAACTGTGGCCTCGCTCACAGTTTTACCTGCCGACAAATAAACATCTAGATCTTTCTTTTCACTCGTGGTATAAAAAAATCTCCTCGCTCTCTTCCAGGCGTCTCTTCAGTTTTTTTTTTAAAAGCCTTTTATTTATTTTCACACAGCTCTAAACGTCTGCAGCGAAGTGGATGTGAGGAGAATGAGAGACACTCAGACAGAAAAAGACTTTTTATGCTTTTTATCTGCAAAGATGAGTTTTATTCAACACATCTAAAGAAAAAAAAAACTCAGCAGGTCGAAGAAGGTCAAGGAGGCTCCGTGGATTTTGTTTAACTCTTCAACACCTGAGCTTCAAAATACCTGGACTATTTTCTTGCTGATTCTAACCAAAAAATAGTCAGAAAATATCCTGTGATCAAAATCTTTCACCCTTTTTTTCCTGGATTACCTGGAACATCCAATACATGGGAGTTATTTCCTATTTCCTGCATGTTATATGAGAGTAAAACTGAAGAAAATACAAAAACAGAATTGGTTTTTGGGGTTAAGTAAAGAAAAATTCATTTCAGTTTGATAAAGAAAACAAATTTCACAGGATACACTGAGAATTTTAGCATTAAAAACGTATGAACAACAACATTTATGAGAACCTTTTTTACTTTTTCTCACATGAAGTTGCTCCTTATGAGGAAACAGTGGCCCAGTTGTTAAAAGTGTGAGCTAAATCGCCGTATTTGGAGACAAAGTGTGTCAAAAATGACTTTTTTGGAGCAAAAACACATGGTAAATATTCCTCTCCGGAGTCAAAATATGTCAAGTGTCCACTTAGCAAGTAAGATATGTGATTCTTGGTGCCAAACTTGAGCTAAAGTTTCTTCTCTGGAGCCAAAACACATGGTAAGGTGGTCTCTCAGGAGTCAGAATATGTGCTCAAGTGGCCTTTTTGGGAGCCAAAATGAAAGGTTAAATGCCAAAACATGATCCTTGGTGCAAAACTTGTGCTAAAGTTTCTTCATTGGAGCAACAACAGTTGGTAAAGTGGTCTCTCAGGAGTCAGAACATGTGCTCAAGTGGTCTTTATGGGAGCCAAAATGCATGGTGAAGTGTCTTTTTGGGGAGGAAAATAAGTTCTTACGTGCTGTCATGGAATTGTCCTAATTTCTTGCTATTCTACACAATTATAACCTTAATTTCCTCTGTATGTCTCAAACATAGTCACAGCCCTGTATTTGGCCTCAGATACACACATTCCTGTATTCTTCCAAAGTGAGGACTGTTTCTCTTGTATCAGGATGAGAGGGACATCCTAAGCTGAACTCATTGGTCTCATAAACAGACATAACAAACATCAGAAATGATAAATACTGAATACACAGAGAGGTCTGGCAGAATTGACTCTGCACTACACTGCGCATCCAAGTGTACTGTCTGTCACTTCTCCTCGATCGAGCTACATAAACTTTTTCAACTTAAGTCATCTGAGTCTCCTGAGTTTTCTTCTTCAAGTGGTCAAGCTTCTAGAAAATTCCTCAACAAATTGGCGTCACGAACAAGATCTCAACAACAAGGACTGGTAAGTGCAAATTTGTTTTATTTTTGTAATTGCCATGTCTGAGTTTGACGAGATCTAAAAGAAACTGTATTGGCTGAAGATTGACAACATTTAATTGTTAATGTGTTAATACAAACCTCTCAATGGGAATGTTAAAATTAAGATTAATATTTAAAACCAACAATTGGGTTTTTTATTGAATTTGGTGAATTGTTGAGGGTAAAAGTTTTCTAACAGTATTCTAAATTGCCATTTAGGAGCCAAGATGCATGGTGGACTTCCCTAATGGAATCCTTGTTGCCAAACTTGTACTGAAGTTTCCTCTTGGTAGACAAAGCACATGGTAAGAGACCCTCCCTGGAGCCAAAATATGTCTTTTAGTTCTCCTTTTGAGGCCAAAACACATGGTTTAAGAGCCTCTTGGGAACCAAAACATGGGATCCTTGGTGCCAAACTTGTGCTCAAGTTTCTTCTTGGTAGCCAAAGCACATGGTAAGGGACCCTCTCTGGAGCCAAAACATGTGTTTTAGTTCCCCTTTGTAGGCCAAAACACATGGTAAAGAGCCTCTTGGGAACCAAAAAGTGCCAAACTTGTGCTAAAGTTGCCATTCAGGGGCAAAATACATGGTAAAGTGTCCAAATGGGAGTCAAAACATGGGATCCTTGGTGCCAAACTTGTGCTGAAGTTTCCTCTTGATGGCCAAAGAACATGGTAAGGGACCCTCACTGGAGCCAAAACATGTGTTTTAGTTCTTATTTTGAGTCTAAAACACATGGTTAAGAGCCTCTTGGGAGCCTCCTTGGCGCCAAACTTGTGCTCAAGTTTCTTGAGGATCCCCCTGGTTGGTGAACCACGTTTATCTGCTCATTTTTGACTTGCTTAAACACCATAAACTGCCCTCCAGGGAGCCAAAACACATGCTAAATGCCTTTTTTTATCTTCAATTTTTTTTTGCATGCCACTGTGAGGAAATTTCAACCCTAGAGGATCCTCTTTTAGACATTTCTGCACAAGATCAACTGTGTTTTCTCCGTTTATCCCTTTTATCCATCTGCTCTGTGATCTCTGTGTATACACAGTTCCTTAAATGCGTGAGTGAAATTTTCTCCATCACCACACATTCAGTGAAAAAGAAACATCTTCGCTTTCACAAAACGTTGTGATTTTGCCAACTGTTTAGGAATAAAAGACATTTCAAGTGAGCTGGAGAATATGTCGGTGACAACCAAAATGAAGCCTGTGCCTTTGTTGTTGTATTACTGCCCTCTACTGGTTTGAAGGTGTACTGCAGGTGCTTTTTTTTTTTTTTTTTTTTTTTTTTTTCTCTGTAAGTCGTAATATAGTTGGTGAATCAAACCAGTTTAGTCCAGTAAAAGAAGGAGGAAATCTGAGCATTTGAAGAAAACTAACTCGAGTGTCAAATTTCTTTTTTTCCATCTGAAGATAAACTCGTTATTTCTGTGCGATAGTTTCCTGAAAGTTCTTTAAATGTCAGAATCATTTGGCAAATTTGTGAGAAGCTGTGTTTTCTTCTTCAGTGTGTAAAATAATCACACTGAAAAAACACACTCTCACACACACTCTCACACACACACACAAGTGGGGAGTTGAGTCTGGGTGTAATAAAAGTGTGTGTTATTATTGTGGGGACGATGAGATTATTTACTCTGATATCAGTCAGCTCCCTGAAGAAAAACAGCTTTATTACATTCAGAGTTCATTAAAGCTGCAGCACTGGGACACACACACACACACACACACACACACACATGCTGAACGTCAAAATATCACTTCAGCAGAGCGTCGTCTTGTGCCAATGTTTTCTTCGATCTCCAGACATAAAAAAACAAAAAGGGTTCAAATAAAGACGAGTTCACTCTGTAAAAACTGTTTCACTGGAATGAAAACGTCTCAAACTTTGTTTAAACGTGTGTGTCGAGACTCTTTGTTGGTTTTTATGGCTCCAATAAATGAGAGAACTTCGTCATCCTGCTTTATGTCTCACTCTGCGTCGAATTAAAGCTGAAAAAATTCACATCCAGGCAATTTATGGTTTTAATATTTCCTGGAAAATAAGTTAATTTGATAAATCCCTAATAAAACCTTCAGACTTATTGAAATTATTCCTTTAATTAAAACCATTATTTAAATTCTGGTGTTGTCTGTGTTTTTCCACAGAGACTTTAGTTCTGGACCCTAAAAACAAAGACTGTGACTCTGGCTCAGACTTTCCGGTCTTTGTCACAGACGTTCTGATCTCTTACAGTTACATGTTTTTTATTCAAATGTGAAATTTGACAAAGCAACAACCAGAGAAAAAGGAATAAATAAAGCCACCAGAACATAGAAACCACAAGGATCAACATCCTCAGAGTTTTACTGACAAGATTATAAAATGACAACAGTGACACCTGCTGGTGGGAGAGTGGGACTGCACCATCCTCTAAAATAACAGATATAAGTTCCAGGAGAGAAATACTCTCTGAATTTTTAATTTTAGTTCTTTTTGAAGTGGTGGTGCAAATGTTGTCTTATGAAAAAATAAAAAAGTTTCTTCTTTTTTTTTTTTTTCCTGTCATATCATGGTTGACGTGTGCCCCAAAGCCGATCTTTGCAAGCAAGAAAAGAAATTAAAACTCGGCTTTGTTGATATTTTTTTTAATGTAAAGGCAAGATTTTGAATAAAAGCCAAAATTTTGAAGGAGTTAAATTTGGGATGGGAAGTCAAATTTGAAGTCATAATGTTGAAAATGTGTCAAAATGTTTGGATAAAGTCAAAATAATAATGAGGGTAGACAGTCAAATTTTGAGATAAAAATTTGAAATACTGTGCGAATGTTTAAATTTTGAGGGGACCCCCCCAATTTTTTTTTTATTAGTTTGCTAGTGTTATTATGTACAGGTAACAATTTCAGTACGGCAACATTTTGGATAAAAAGTCAAAATTTTGAGATCGTAACGTCAAAACTGAAACCAGACTTTTGAATAAAAATCAAAACTTTGAGTTAAGTCAAAATAATGAGGCTCAAAAAGTCAAAATTTTGGGCAAAAATTGAGATAAAGACTCAGAATTTTGAGCAAATTCAAAATATAGAGGGAAAAAAGTAAAAGTTTTGGATGAATTTGTTAGTGACGGTGACTGTGAGAACGTGCTGTGAGATCTAGAACCAGACAAACTAGAATAAACTGACTATGGGGGTACAGTGCCGTCCAATTTTACTTAAGCCTGAAAATCCCACACAAACTCTAACAACTTGTGTCTATTCATCACTGTATAATATTTAAGTCTTCAATAAAAGATGAAACACAACCTTCAATTACTTTTTTATTTGACAAGTTAATCTTTAAATGTACATACGAATACTTTGGTTGGTCTTCCATGTTGAATAGGAAAACAGGAAAGTGAGAATGCTCCAAAACTTAAAGTTAATGTCAGATAAAATCACAGGACGTCAAATTAAAGTCAGCTGTATTTTTTTCACTCACATTAAGTTCCAATTCTTTCCACCAGTTTCAGAAAAAGTCTCATCATTCAAAGTCTTCACGCGACAATTGAACGGTTTCTCTTGTTAAATACTCAGAGCTGAGACCTGATGGATGTTCACCAATCTCCTCTGAATCCTCGTCATTGATTGGCTGTAAGGACACTGAGCTCTGTGCGCCCACACACTCGTGTCTCTTTAACTGTTTGTACCAGTTGAACCTGGCGCCGCACACGCCGCAGCTGTACGGTTTCTCCCCGCCGTGATGCACCATGTGGGATTTCAGATCGATCTTGCTCATGAAGCTTTTCTCGCACTCGGGGCAGCTGAAGGGTTTCTCCGCCATGTGGATCTTCATGTGTCTGGAGAAGTGGCCCTTCTGGCGGAAGCGTTTCCCGCACACGGGGCAGCTGAAGGGTTTCTCGCCTGTGTGCGTCCTCATGTGCTGCAGCAGGTCCGCCCTCTTGTTGAAGCTCTTCTCGCACATGGAGCAGCTGAAGGGTTTCTCCCCTGTGTGGATGGTGATGTGTCGGCTCAAATCTACTTTTTGGGTGAAGCCCCGCCCGCAGATGGAGCAGCAGAACGGTTTCTCCCCCCTGTGAATCCTTGCGTGGTGGTTCAGGTGCCCCTTCTGGTTGAAGCTCCTCCCACAGTCGGAGCAGCTGTAGGGTTTCTCTCCTGTGTGAATCCTCATGTGGTGGTTGAGGTGGCCTTTCTGGATGAACGACTGCCCGCACACGGAGCAGCTGTAGGGTTTCTCTCCCGTGTGAATGCGTATGTGCTGGGTCAGGACGTGTTTCCGCTCGAATGTTTTCCCGCACCACGGGCAGCAGTGCGGTTTCTTAAATATCTTCGCTCTCTGATCCGTGATCTCGTCTCCTAATTGGAAACTCGACTGCTGCTCTTTTCTCTCTCTCCAATCCTCGCTGTTGTCGGTCTCTGGTTCAGAAAAGTCTTCAGTCTTCACCTCGATCTCTGCGTGTCTGTGAAAATCTGGATCTGATTCTCCGTCAGTTTGTTTTTGATGAAGCTCTGAAGAACGAGGCCCCTCCTCCTCTTCCTCCTCCTCCTTGTCTTCGTCTTCACTCTTTATCGAGACGATAGTGAACGGGAACTTATCGTTATCAGCCGCTCCTTGGAGCTGCTTCCTCTCCTGACTGCACCACAGTTCCTCCTCCTCCTGTTTAACATGTGAAGGTCCTGGTGGATCTTTCTTAGGGAGACTCTCCCGCTGCTCTGACAAAAACTCGTCTTTACTCTTTGACGTCGTCTGGACTTCAACAGGAAAAACTGAAATACAAAGTGACGCATGAAAAAAGAACTTGTATTTATTCTGTTTCGGCTTTCAAGCAAAGTGAAAATTTTCTGAGAGCTATCTGTTCATGAGCTCTGAAATATTGTGGGAAAACACAAAAACGGACATGATAAAACAAAATTTCTGCCACATATTTCTGTTTCCTGAATAATCTGCTTAGCTCCTCACAGTTCAGTGCTCTGATACATGTCTGTAATGTTAGTGAATCCTACCAGGTCTCATCTACCAACTCCAACCTCACCAAGCAGAGCAAACGTAACCTGGCTCTTCATTTTATTGATCGACTCTCAGGTTTGAACAGACAGTTTAGCCCCTGTTTTAGCCTTAAGCCCCCATTTGAGCCTTTAGCCCATGCTCTATCACTCTCCTGTCCCTTTTCTGTCAGACGGTCCAGCTCCTGTTTCCATTTTTACAACTAAATCAATCACAGAACTCTTTTTTTAGTAGAGACAAAACACAGATTTCTCTTCTTGAGTGGACGTAACGACGTTCAGCTCAAACTAACGCCTCCAGCAGATGCCCCGCCCCCTGGTGTCTGGCTGCAGTATAGGTCATAAGCCCCGCCCCCTGGTGTCTGGCTGCAGTATAGGTCATAAGCCCCGCCCCCTGGTGTCTGGCTGCAGTATAGGTCATAAGCCCCGCCCCCCCATGTATTCCAGATATGAGCCGGGAAAACTTTAAAAAATTACGATACCTTGTAGAAACATTTCTCTCATCCTTACTCTAAGGTAGTATGATGATGTCATCTGGCTGCATGGTGTTCAGGTGTTTTTTTTCTGAGAAGTTAGTTTCTCATTAGTTATTGGACGTTAAAAACCGCGATATAAGTTTCGTTTTAGGATAGTTGACAGCTGCCGTTCGTGAATAGTTTTTATCGGGGATATAAGAAACTTCGGGAAAGAGCCAAAAGGAGACTAAACCTTCTGAAGAAGAAGAAATAAATATTTTTATTTCTCTTTTTTACATGGCTCCACCAGAAATTCTCTACTGCGCAGACTCTGGCTGCACAATGGCGGCTAGAGAAACGGGTTTTTTGGCTTCAAAATCGTAGAACGGTGACAGGCGGAGCCACACTGTCCATTCTATATACAGTCATTGTCTATGATCAGACTTGCACCTCGTTATGAGACATTTTCAATATTACTTAAAAAGTTAGAACAGTCCCTTAAATCCTCCTGGACCCTCAAAACAAACATAAATTTGACTTGTTTTATTTTGAAAGGCAAAAAAAATCACAGCTTTGAATGTTTCCGCTGTAGAGTTACCGTAAAGTGTAGAATACATGCGCCTTCTGAGTTTTTGGATGCTTGTTTTGGTGTTGATGTGAGTGTCAAAAAAAGGAAATTGTGAATAAATAAATACATATACAAACAAACCTGATCCGTGTGGATGAAGGTGGGAGTTAAATCCAGCTTCCAGAAGTTTCTGTTGTCTCTGGTTCTCCTCTTTAGATCGACAGAGCTGCTCCTCGTACTCTGCTATCGATCTTTCAAACAGCTCAAAGATCTCTGCAGCTGCTAAACTCAGTCTCTGGTTGATTAAAACTCTCAGAGTTTGTGTTTTAGACATTTTCTCACTCACTTTGACTCTTTCAGACCCTCAGATTCAGTTCAGTCTGTCTCCAGCTTTCACGCTAAGCTAACTCCGGCTTTACCGTAATGTACGTAAGAATGCGCCTCAAACCGCTGAATCTGTTAAAAGATGTTTTTAAATCACGGAGGCTCTGGAGGGTCAGAAATGCTGCTGAGACGCCTTTTAAAGCTGGATAAAAAAAATCTCAGACGACGAAATGCTCCAAAAAAGGGGCCATTTTGGTAAAAACAAAGTCTTCCGTGATCGCCAAGTATTTCCGGTCAAGAATCAAATGTGACTTTCAAAATAAGTGTCAGGCAACTTTTACTTTTTTTAAACCTGTTTTTCAAAATAACACTTTAAATTCACTTTTTTTATTGAATTAAAAAAATATTACTCCCCTTTGTCTTCTACCTGTTTGTTTACCCTTCCTCTTGTGTCAGGGTCGCCACTGACCCGTTTTAGTTTTTAAATGCATAAAAGAATCACTTAAAATTGGTTTACTGCATCAAGGCTTCTTGACTTTGTCAGGAACGTTGATTCCAACAAACTAAAAAAAAAAAAAAATCTCAACATTATAAAATGCCCTGATTGAAATTGTGTCGCTTGTAGTGTTAGGGTCGGTTTTGACCCAGTTATAAAAATAAGATTATAAACCAATATTTAGAGCCAAAATTGAAATAATAAGTGCACTGTCAGCCATCACAATGACAGACACCTCCTCTCCCAATCATGTGAGCTTCACTCATTTGTGTTTCCAATGCAAAAAGTTTCTCTGCAAAGACACAAAAAGTGTCACTTTTTGCCACACATGCATCTGAAAACATGCACGCTCACAAATCAATATTTTGTTTTTTGACCTGTTCTGTGTTTCTATGTGTTTATATTAACGTTCTATTGCTGGCAAAATATATATTTTTGCATTTTTTTGAAAAATATATGTATGGGTCAAAACTGACTCTAACACCATAGATGTTACTATAGTTACTAATTTTAAAATGAAAAAATAAATAGAGCAAATTTATTTCAGAGATGTGTTCTTTACCCCTCAATAATAGTCAGGTAACACAAAAACCTTTGGTTTATTTATAGGATTCTCTTTAGGTTATTTTTTCTGCTTTTTATTGAAATCAAGAGGTAAACTGCTAAACATTGGGCCCTGAGACCCACACCAGAAATATGAAACCCAATATTTTCATGGATAAGGAAGCCTTACAAGGAAACCAAGAGATAACAAAAAAACTTGATCATATGTTTTGTTTTTAGTGTATTTTAAAGCTTATTTAGGACGCGGGTCGAAACCAACCCGCTAACACAGGAGGAGGGTTTTAAACCAAAGTACAAAGTATTTAAACTGAGGTAACCGCTAATTAGCAGTACAAGAAATGTATTAATTAGACAAAGTTTCTGATTTGAAATTTTACTCATTGCTTACTGCTTGTTTAAAAGAGCCTTAAAGCAGGGAAAATTGCTTTAGAATTATTATTTCGTCTTTCCTCTGTCCCCTGGTATGGGAGCCCATTTTTTGCCAAAAAATAAAAACAAGAAGGACTTAACTATATTGAGATTTTCTTTTTTTTTTTTTTTAAATGTTAAGTCAAATTCCCAGAAGAAAATCAAAAGAAAAGAAGATCAAAGTTTTGGGAGAGGGTCTATGTTTTGAGATGTAGTCAAAACTGAAACCAGTTTTTTTTTTTAGTCAATTTTTTTTGTATAAAAAGTCGAAATTTTGAGGAAAAAAGGCTAAAAATTGAACGAGGCAAATACAAGTTGAAGTTATGAGATAAATAATCAAACTATAGAGAAAAAGTTGAAATATTGAAATGATAGCCACAATTTTGAGGACAGAAATGTCAAAATTTCAATTCAATATGGGCAAAAAAATCTCAACAAAGCGAAGTTTTCATTGTTTTTATTGAACACTGGCAGAAATGGGCTTCCATACTTTGACATCTCTGTCGTCACTTTTGATGATTTTTCTCCACTCATGGGTATAAAATACTTCTTTTAACAAATACATGTGATTATTTAATTGACATAATTTTTGTACCACCTTTATTCACTTTACACCAGCACAGAAAGTATCTTTGCACATTCAACATCTTCCATTCTGTTCTTTTTATGACAAGTAAATACAAATTCTTTTTATCGTTACTATAATAAATTTGAAGATAAACCAGACTGTGGTGAATTTCTGAAACCTTACCAATGTTTTCAAATGAACTATTGCAAAATTAGAAAGAGAAAAATTATTTTACAGCAAGTCACATCTTCAGGCAACTGGAGCAACTGAAGGGTTTCTCCTTCGTTGTGGTGTTGCATGGTGCAACTCAGGGCAACCAAATGGTTTCTCTCCCGAGTGAGTTTCCACTTGTTTGCTCAGAAACCGTTTGTGCGACGTCTTTAACCGCGCTCGGAGCAGCTGGAGGGTTTCCCTCCTTGTGAGATTCCATGTGTTGTTTCAGGTTCCCCTTCCACAGAAACCCCTTCCCGCACTCAGAGCAGCTGAAGGGTTTCTCTCCGTAGTGCATCCTCATGTGTTGACTCAGATGCTTTTTGGTCTGGAATATTTTCCTGCACTCGGAGCAGCGGAGCGGCTTTTTCCCCATCTTTGACTTGAAACCCGACCCCCCCCAGTCGTCGCTGTCGTCAGTGTCGGGTTCAGAGGAGTCGTCGGAGATTATCTCAGTCTCTAAGTCTGGTCCCGTGAAGTCGTCGCCATCGGCTCCTGTTTCTGTTTCTTCAGTCTGACCTTGATAAAACTGTGAGCTCTGAGGTTTCTCTTCATCGTCGTCATACTTCACAGGGACAGGAGTGAAATGAAGAGGCTCCCTCAGCTTTTGAGACTGTCGCCTTTCTGAAATATACAACCACATATGGAAGGAAAAAACCAGTGAGGATGCAGTTTGATTCAGATTCAACAAGTTTCAACAGCATTTTTTAAGAGTCATACCTTTGATTTTTCCAGCAGTGATCCCTGTAAAGAAAGAAAAAGACAGTCACATAAAGGACGTCACAAAGAGTAGATTTATAAAAAACTGGCAGATCTGTCTCACCGTGCATTTTCTGCATGTGGCTCTTGAAGCTGAACTCCCTCACGAGCGGCTTATACTCGCAGAAGGGGCAGTGGTAATGGCTCCTTTTAGCGTCTGATGTGTCCTTGCAGAAACATGCCACCGTGAACTTCACTGAGGAATAAAAGAGCGAATCAGTTCACTGGGATATTTGTTTATGTTTCAAAATAGCTTCATTGTTTTGCCCATTGACTGTATATAGAATAAACAGCGTGCTTCCGCCTGTCACCGTTTTACGATTTTGAAGCCAAAAAACCCGTTTCTCTAGCTGCCATTGTGCAGCCAGAGTCTGCGCAGTAGAGAATTTCCGGTGGAGCCAAGTAAAAAAGAGAAATAAAAATATTTATTTCTTCTTCTTCAGAAGGTTTAGTCTCCTTTTGGCTCTTTCCTGAAGTTTCTTATATCCCAGATAAAAACTACTCACAAACGGCAGCTGTCAACTATCGTAAAACGAAACTTATATCGCGGTTTTTAACGTCCAATAACTAATGAGAAACTAACTTCTCAGAAAAAAAAACACCTGAACACCATGCAGCCAAATGACATCATCATACTACCTTAGTGTAAAGATGAGAGAAACGTTTCTACGAGGTATCGTAATTTTTTAAGTTTTCCCGGCTCATATCTGGAATACATGGGGAGGCGGGGCTTATGACCTATACTGCAGCCAGACACCAGGGGGCGGGGCTTATGACCTATACTGCAGCCAGACACCAGGGGGCGGGGCATCTGCTGGAGGCTTCAGTTTGAGCCGAATGTCGTTATGTCATTATACAGGCTATGGTTTTGCCCCTTTAAAACCCAGGTGTGTATAATGTTACCTGTGGATTGATCCAGGAAGTATATGGCCTCTCTCAGATGCTTTTTCCGCAGGTGTTTTTCACTGGCCTCTTGTTCGGTGCGACAGAAAACACACTCCTCAGCGACGCAGGATAAGAAGGAGTCCAAGTCTGTGAAAACCTGATGAGAACCTGCAGCAGAAATTTACACAAATTTAAGCCTCGAGCAGCATCGGGGCGTGTGCAGCAAAATTTGCCTCAGCGAAAAAGCTTTAACTTCCTTTTTCCAGTAGGGGGAACCTTGCTCTGATAGAAAAAAGACATAAACATGGGCTGTTTTCCAAACCGCCTACGACCTACTACTTTCAGAGAGAGCAGGAGGAGACAGGAAGTGAACAAACCTGGTCTCTGTGGGAGAAGCTGAGGCTCTAAATCAACAAACAGAAGTTCCTGTTCTTGCTCGTTTTCCTCGCAGAGTTTCTCCTCTTGTAAAGCTTTCGCTCTTTGGACGTCGTACACTTTCAACCCTGTGGAGTAACAACATGCTGCTGCAATGATAAAAACACTCAGGGACATTGTAACGATACTCAAACACAGTGAGATTAATACTGAAACACAAAGAAAACATTCATATCACTACGACAGCCTCATGTAAGAGTCGTACCTTGGACTTTTCCTGCAGAAATCCCTGTGAAGAAAGAAAAAACAGTCACAGAGAGAAGATACTGTCAATCCAGAGAGTCTTTGTTTCGTACTTTGGTGACGCAGTTCTAAATAGCGTGTATTTCCCCCTTTAACATCAATGACAGCTTGAAGTCTTTTGTGCTGGTTGTGGATGAGGGTCTTTATTTTCTCAGATGGTAAAACTGACCATTCTTCTTGGCAAAAAGCCTCCAGTTCCTGTAAATTCTTGCTCTGTCTTGCATGAACTGCAGGTTTGAGATCTCTCCCCGAGGTCAGGAGACTGAGATGGCCACTCCAGAACCTTCACTTTATTCTGCCGTAGCCAATGGCAGGACCCAAACTTCATCTTTTCATCAAAAATTTCTCACTTTATAATTTCGAAAAAATGACTTTGTAGCGTGAATTGGTCTGAGATGTTAAATTACCAATGAACAAATAATTATTCAATAGTAGAATGCCTGCATTCCACACTTAACAAATAAACGAAGTTAAACTTCAGAACTTTATTTAAACTTAACAATATGCTAGTTTAAATATTCCTCGGGGCACCACCCTATTTTAACAAAACAGGGAAAATTAAGATAATCAGTCTTTTAATCTGAAAGGTTGCTACACGTATGTGAGATCTTGGACTCGGTAACATAGACCCTTAATTTTCAACACATAACACGAACAACGACGGTCTTTTGAGGTGAATTTATTAACTAACTAACAGGTGAAACATATAACATAGAAAGTGAAACGGGGACGATAATAAGTGAGTATATGAATATATGCGGGAGTATAAAAAGGAAAGGAATAAATGAAATAGGAATGGGGATGAGTTTCTGTTTGTTGTGAAACCGGAACACAGATGAAATGAAAACCAGACAATGATCAGAGCAGGGACCAACTAAAGTTAAAACCCTTTTCTAAAACCCAATTTCTGGCATCGACTCTGAAACACTAGGACAAGCAAGGTGTCTTACTGAGGCAGAGGACTGGCTTGGAGGAATCAGATGATGCAGGAGGTGAAGAGAGGTTGGAGGTGCGAGCTTGAGCTGGATCAGCTGATGCAGGCTGGAAAGGAGCTCGGCGTACTTGGTTGCTGGGCGACGNATTTATTAACTAACTAACAGGTGAAACATACAACATAGAAAGTGAAACGGGGACGATAATAAGTGAGTATATGAATATATGCGGGAGTATAAAAAGGAAAGGAATAAATGAAACAGGAATGGGGATGAGTTTCTGTTTGTTGTGAAACCGGAACACAGATGAAATGAAAACCAGACAATGATCAGAGCAGGGACCAACTAAAGTTAAAACCCTTTTCTAAAACCCAATTTCTGGCATCGACTCTGAAACACTAGGACAAGCAAGGTGTCTTACTGAGGCAGAGGACTGGCTTGGAGGAATCAGATGATGCAGGAGGTGAAGAGAGGTTGGAGGTGCGAGCTTGAGCTGGATCAGCTGATGCAAGCTGGAAAGGAGCTCGGCGTACTTGGTTGCTGGGCGACGTTGGGTTGCTGGCATCCTCCTCGCTGTGGCGAAGGCGATGGAAGTCGGGCAGTTGACTCGCTCTGGTCGTGGCTCATGCCGATCAAACTCGGTCTCTCCTCCCAGGTTGAGGTGTCAGGGAGAGAGCCGTGGAGTTCACAGAGGCACGGATGCAGATCCAGAGGGCAGGATGGCTCCAGACTTCAGGGCTGAGAGCACAGTTGTGTGCAGAGAGAGAGACAGCCGTTGAATCTTGGCGGGTCCAGCAGGAGGCGGATGCAGCCCAATCAGCAAAGCTTGCTGTGGAGACGCAGTCAAATCAAAGTGGAAAGAAGAGGGGCGCCGTGTTGCATGCACCCAGAACGCAGACAGTCTTTGAATCTCCGCGGGAAACAGCAGGAGAAGGGTGCGGCTCCGTCAGGGAGGTTGACGTGGAGATGTTAGCAGATCAGGGTTCAGGAAAGAAGAGAGAGAGAACTTTGGGCAGCTCTGGTTTTATGGGTTTCCAGCAGCCACCTCCTCCCAGTGGGCCCTCCTTCTCTATCAGAGTTTGTTGAAGCCAGAAATTCTTAATTGAGATTAACTTTCACCAAGTTAATTACACATACATGATTTTACCATACTTTTACTTTACAGGTCCGCTGCTCTTGAATAAGCCCAAACAAAGCGTAATTTTATGGGAACCTAACCACAGTTGTTACATATCCTTCGATAAAACATTCATTATGCATGGTATTGTAGCCCAAACACATTATCCATGAAAGACAGTATGACAGGTGTATACAGCTTCAGATGGGTTAAAATATCTGTGCATTTAAAGACATTTTTCAGTCATATTACACACAACTGAGTTGAGGAATCTTTGGACTGTCTTTCTGTTTCTTTGTTCTCTGGGTACCAGAGATGTCTCGTGTTTCCACGTGAACGACTCCCTTCCTCAGAGCTGGGGTCAAAGGTGACTCCAGGAAGTCATATTTCTTGATAGCCTGGAGCTTTGGGTCCACTTTAGCAAACACTTATCTTGCTTACATCACAACGAAGACTTTGTTGTTTGTTAACAGAGCCTCTATGGTGCCTACAGAGATGGCCTCTCGGTGGCATGAAACCATTTGCCGGATTGGCTACACACAAAACAGACGACTCCTTCAACCTCCTTGACACAGTCATAAACTTAGTTCAGGATGTGGTCACTCTGGTGATCCAGTCTCCAGGACCCACGCTACAACTTCTTATCAAATACATTGACTTTTTATCTCAAAAATTTGTTGTCCTTGATCTCAAATTTTGGACTTTTATCCCTAAACTCTGAGTTTTCAGCAAATTTTGACTTTTGTCTCAGAATTGTGACTTATTTCATCCCACATTATGAACTCTCATACGTCAACAGTACATCTTCTTATTTTGACTTTATTGGATCAACATTTTTCTTTTTACACATTTTTTTATTTTCTATCTCAAAGTTTGGATTTTTTCCTCAAAATTTCAACTATTTATCTTAAGTTTTTCTTTCATCTCAAAAATTTGACTTTTTCCTCTCAAATTTCTCTATTTCATGGAGAAATTTCACTCTATTATCTCAAAAACTTTACTTCTCTAAAATATTGACTATATCAAAATTTGGAGTTTTTCCTCTGTTTTGACTTTTCTTCTCAAAACTTTGACTTGGCCTTGTGAGACTGAGATGGCCACTCCAGAACCTCCTTTTATCAGTGTATGTGAAACTTATGAGCACAACTCTACGCATTTTTTTCTCACCGTGTATTTTCTGCATGTGGCTCTTGAAGTTAAACTCCCTCACGAGCGGCTTGAACTCGCAGAAAGGGCAGTGGTAATGGCTCCTTTTGGCAAATAAGGTATCCTTGCAGAAACATGCCACCGCAAACTTTTCTGTGGAATAAAAGAACAAATCAGTTGCGTTTCAAGGCTGCTTCATGTTCCCTAATTCGCCTGTTATGTTACCTGTGGATTGATCCAGGAAGTAGACAGCTCCTCTGAGATGCTTTTTCCTCAGGTGTTGTTCACTGGCCTCTTGTTCGGTGCGACAGAAAACACACTCCTCAGCGACGCAGGATAAGAAAGAGTCCAAGTCTGTGAAAACTTGATGAGAACCTGCAGCAGAAACAAAAGTTAAATGTAATAATAATGTAATAACATTTACAAACTTGACAGAAAATTACATCAAAAGCTTTTACTCTAATATAAGGATGAAAACTGAAGGTGAGAATAGTTTCTAGCTTTTCAATAAAAGGTCATTATTTAAGATAAAAAGTGGAAATTTAGAGAAGTAAAGACAAAATTCTGAGGAAAAAAAGTCAAAATTTTGAGATAAGAGTCCAAATTTTAAGAAATCAATTTAACATTTTGTGAAAAAAGGGTCGAAACGTTCACATTTAAGGTCAAAATTCTGAAAAGTCTGAAATAAAAAGTAGAAATTTTGATATAAAAAGTAAATATTATGAGAAATAAAAACAACATTATTAAATAAAAGGCAATTTTTTGAGGAAAAAAAAAAAAAAGATTCTGGGATAAATCGTCATATTTCTGACCTTAAAATACAATTCTTTCCATTTCTTAACTGGATTATTTTAATTGTATTTTTTGTGACAATGTGTCAAAAAATCTTTTTTTAATTTCTTTTTTTTTTCGCCTCTGTATTTGTCTCATAATACAGATTTCAAAATGTAGACTTTTTATCTTCATCTTAAAATTTTGACCTTAAATAAGAAAGTTTGGACTTTTTTCCACATAATGTTAAACTGATTTCTTAAACTTGAGAAGTTTCATCTCAAAATCTTGACTCTTTGTCTCAGAATTTTGTCTTTATTTCTCAAAATTTTCACTTTTTATGTCAAAATATTGACCTTTTATTTAAAAGTTTGAAACAATTCTTACCTTCAGTTTTCATTTTCATCCTCACATTAGAGTAAAAGCTTCTGATGTTTCAATGGTTTGATGTAATTTTCTGTCAAGTTTGTAAATGTTACTGTACATAGTGAAAACTTCACTAAAGTTTGATTTAAAGAAAATCATGAATTGAATTGAAATCGCTGTATCTGCCAGAAAAATCACAATTAGATCTTTTTCTAAAAATCGTTCAGCCCTACAACAGATCCTGGGTCAGTCAGGAGCAAAAGAAAAACCACACCTTTGGCGATCACATGATCACGATGTCTGAAATTGCGATTTCGATCAGAACACGATAAATTCTTCAGCCCTAGCCTGAGATCATAAACTGAACTTTGTACCCGGTGAATCGTTGATTTGTGTGAGTGAAGCCGCCCTCGCTCTGCACACGCACTCGTGATCCCTCAGCTCGTTTAACCACGTGAAAGTTTCGTAACAAGCGCTGCAGCTGTAGAGTTTCTCCGCACCGTGTTTCATCAAGTGAGCTCTCAGATCCGTCTCGTCCTCAAAGACTTTATCGCACATGGAGCAGAAGAAAGGCTCCGTTTCCAGGTGAGATCTCATGTGAACCTCCAGAGAACTTTTCTCCCCGAATATCATCCCGCACTCGGTGCAGCGATGTGGTTTCTGATCAGTCTGTGTTTTTCTGTTTTCAAACCTCATCACTTCATCTAAACCTGATTGAAACCTCAGTGCGTCGCTGTCGTCGGTGTCAGGGAGAGAAAAATCCTGAGTCTCTTTGGGTGAAGACGTAAACAGAGTTGATTCTGCTTCTTCTTCAGCTCCTTTTTCCGTCTGATCAGTTTGTTTTCGATGAAGTTGTGAGAATGAAAGTTTCTTCTCATCCTCGTCCTGATCTTCACTCTTCATCACGACGACTTTGAGTTGATGCTCGGTGGATTTATCCTCCTTTAATCCTCGAAGCTCCTCCTGTTTCTCTTCACTCCAGAGGGGTTTTGGTGGATCCTCCTGGTCTGGATTCAGGTTCCTCTTCTTCTGCGTCTCAGGAGGAAAATCTTGACTCTTAAACGGCTCCTGAGCATCTGTCAAACAAAAACACACATGAGATGGAAAACTGCAAAAACTGAAATATGAAACACTGACAGCACACACCTTTAATGTTCCAATCTTAATTTATTGAAAAATATTGAACAATACCTGTGAAACAATACAAACTCGATGTTTTAACTTAACATTCGATCATTCTCTCAAATATAAATGAAAAGTTTGGAATATAGCTGTCCAAACTTCTAAATTAAATCCGTTTCTTTTGTCTTTCATTTTCCAAATCTTAAAAAGTTAACTGACAGTCTGGGAGAGCAAAAAAGTTACAATGGGTGACTTTTAGACCTTTGCAGAGGTCGAGAGGATCAAATAATCAAGGGCAATTTATCACACTGCAAAAAAGGGAGTCTGAACATAAGATAAAAATACTAAATTTGCGGGAAAAATATCTTAAAACTAGTGAAATTATCTGTTCATGCAGCAAGATAATTTCACTTGACTGATAAATCTAAAAACAAGATAAGTATTCTCAGATCTTAAAACAAGAAGAAAATGCTCATTTTTACATTAAAATGCTTGAAAACAAACTTCCTGAAGAAGAATTTTAAGTGAAATATCCTGAATATGAGCAATAGAATCTAATTTCATGCTTCTTATATTCTTAATTTTAGCAAATAGAATGAAAAATATCATTTTTTTTTTAGTCAAAACTACTTAGAATTAGAGAAGTATGATGAAGATAATTCTTGATTTTTGAGTCTGGGTTTGTAAAATTCTTACACTGCAAAAACTGAAATCTAAGCAAGTCATTCTGTCTTATTTTTAGTCAAACTTGTCTTATTATTCTTGATTTGAGCCACATTTACTTGAGAAGGTCATAAAAATGTCTCATTTCAAGTTTTTTTAAGACAACAATGAGGTGTAAATTGCTTGTAACGAGTCAAAAAAATCTGCCAATGGGATAAGACGAATTCGCCCGGGAAGTTTCTTGAAATTAGAAAGATGTCTTAAAACATATTTTATCTTATCCCATTGGCAGATTTTTTTGACTTGTTACAAGCAATTTACACCTCATTTTGTCTTAAAAAACTTGAAATAAGACATTTTTATGACCTGGTCTGGTGAATGTGGCTCAAATTAAGAACAATAAGACACTTTTTTACCACGAATAAGACAAAATTATTTGCTTAGATTTCTGTTTTTTTGCAGTGTAGCTTCATGCTGAATATTTTCAGAGGTAAAACAGTGGTTTTTTTGACATGTCTTTGTGTGAATAAATCCACATGAATCCTGTGGCCTTGAGAACGTGAACAAACCTGTTTCCTGTGAGCGAAGCTGCGGGCTGTAAACGGCGTCCAGCAGCTTCTTCTGTTTCTCGTTCTCCTCTTTCAGCAGTAGAAGCTGCTCCTCGTACTCTGCTATGGTTCGTTCAAACTGCTCAAAAACTTCTCCAGCTGCCGTGGTCAGCAGGCGGAAGGTGAGACCTTTCAGGAACTGGACTTTGGACATTTTTTACTCAGTCGGGTCAACACGGTTTGATCTGCTTCACTTCTTCTTTATCCTCATGGACGTTTGGTCCAGACTGAAGCTGTTTCTGTCGTTCGTCTGAAATACGACAAAGATACGTGAAAATGAGAAATGTCTGCCCATGTCTTTCAGCTCAATGCATCCCAAAAGCCTTATTATCAAACTTATCAGTACCATGTCTGAATAAATCAACCATATTCTTCTTTTTTTGATTTATTATACGTACTGATATGATTACACATTTTACACATTTTGCACTTACGCCTTCCACATGTACACATTTTGCACTTAAGCCTTCCACATTTACATGCTTTGCGCTTATACATTTTGCACTTACACATTTTGCACTTGTGCCCTCCACATGTACACATTTTGCACTTGTCCATTTTGCACTTACACTTTCCGCACTTACACATTTTGCACTTACGCATGCTGCACTCACAAATTTTGCACTTGTCCATTTTGCACCTACACTTTCCGCACTTACACATTTTGAACTTGCACTTTCTGCACTTATGCATTTTGCACTTACGCCTTCCACATTTACACCTTCCACACTTACATGTTTTGCGCTTATATATTTTGCACTTACACATTTTGCACTCTTCCATTTTGCACTTACACTTTCTGCACTTACACATTTTGCACTTACGCCTTCCACATTTACACTTTCCACACTTACCTTTTTGCGCTTATACATTTTGCACTTACACATTTTGCACTTACACTCTCCACATGTACACATGTAGCACTTGTCCATTTTGCACTTACATTTTCCGCACTTACACTTTTTGCACTTACGCATTCTGCACTCACAAATTTGGCACTTGTCCATTTTGCACTTACACTTTCTGCACTTCCACATTTTGCACTCAAGCCTTCCACATTTACACCTTCCACACTTACATGTTTTGCGCTTATACATTTTGCACTAACACATTTTGCACTTACGCTTTCCACATGTACACATTTTGCACTTGTCCATTTTGCACTTACACATTTTGCACCTACGCATTCTGCACTCACACATTTGGCACTTGTCCATTTTGCACTTACACTTTCTGCACTTACACATTTTGCACTTAAGCCTTCCACATTTACACCTTCCACACTTACATGTTTTGCGCTTATACATTTTGCACTTATGCGCTCCACATGTACACAATTTGCACTTGTCCATTTTGCACTTACACATTTTGCACTTACGCCTTCCACATTTACACCTTCCACACTTACATGTTTTGCGCTTATATATTTTGCACTTACACATTTTGCACTCTTCCATTTTGCACTTACACTTTCTGCACTTACGCCTTCCACATTTACACTTTCCACACTTACCTTTTTGCGCTTATACATTTTGCACTTACACATTTTGCACTTACACTCTCCACATGTACACATGTAGCACTTGTCCATTTTGCACTTACATTTTCCGCACTTACACTTTTTGCACTTACGCATTCTGCACTCACAAATTTGGCACTTGTCCATTTTGCACTTACACTTTCTGCACTTCCACATTTTGCACTCAAGCCTTCCACATTTACACTTTCCACACTTACCTTTTTGCGCTTATACATTTTGCACTTACACATTTTGCACTTACACTCTCCACATGTACACATGTAGCACTTGTCCATTTTGCACTTACATTTTCCGCACTTACACTTTTTGCACTTACGCATTCTCGTGAGTGTTTAAACCGTGAACAGGTAAAACGTGAATGTGAAAGACGTGAAGGTGTAAAACGTGAGTTCGGAAGGTGTAAATGTGGAAGGTGTGAATGTACAAAACGCGAATATGTAAAACGTGATTGTGTAAAACGTGAATGCGAAAGGTGTACATGTGTAAAACGTGAACAGGTAAAACGTGAATGTGTAAAACGTGTTACGCATTCTGCACTCACACATTTGGTACTTGTCCATTTTGCACTTACACTTTCTGCACTTACACATTTTGCACTTAAGCCTTCCACATTTACACCTTCCACACTTACATGTTTTGCGCTTATACATTTTGCACTTACACATTTTGCACTTATGCGCTCCACATGTACACAATTTGCACTTACACATTTTGCACTTATGCGCTCCACATGTACACAATTTGCACTTACACATTTTGCACTCATGCCTTCCACATGTACACATTTTGCACTTACACTTTCTGCACTTACACATTTTGCACTTATGCAGGGGGAGACAAAATAGTTCTCACTACCTTTGTATCATTTACAAATTCTCAATAGTTTTGTTACTTTCCTGTTTTTTACTGAAAGATAAACAACAACTCCATCTGTCTTGATAGTAAAACAAATCAGAATTGTGATTGACCCATTTTAGAGCATAAAGATCAGATTATTGATTTCTTTTCAGTATCGATCATCAGTGTTGTTCAGCACATGAGGACGTCGGTCGCTTTTTCCTGTCGTGATTTTCTGATGCTGAGTAAAGAAACGTTTCCACACAGAATGATTCCTACAGGTAAAGTGAGTTAATTCATGTGATTTAAAAACAGCTGTTGTTGTTTCTATGGCAACGACACTAAAACATCCAGGTGTTGACGTCAACTTAAACCGTTAAAACACCAAAAATTACAACAAACCTGCTTTAAGAAAGAGAAGCTGAGGCCTGAAAACAGTTTCCAGAAGTTTCTTTTTTCGCTCCTCGAATTTTCTTCTTGTTGTTTTCACGTTAAATCCCAGAAAAAAGCAAAAATAAACAAAAAAATCTTCGTCTCCTTCACTGTTAGCTTTTCTCAAACAGCTGCTTCAGCTCTAAAAACACTGATTTGAGGCTCAGACGGTAAAAAAACAACAACAAAACAACAACAAAAGGTTATAATGTGCAAATAAAAACCTTATGTGATGTTTTGATGTTATAAAAAGCAACTTTAATCAAAAATCCGCCTCTTCCCTGATACTAATGTATTGTTTACATGTAGTAACTACATCCGGGTCTTTTTCTTCTTCGTTTGTTTCTTTTCCCAAAACGTTTAGCTCATTAGCGCCACCAAGTGATAGGGAGTGTACATCACTGTATATTATTTTATTATTATTTATCTCATAGATCAATTAGGTTTTACTTTTAAAGCATTTTTCTACAGAATTAACATGTAACACAAAATGCTTTACATTAAAAACAATAATAACAAAAACGTCAAATGAAATTTAAATATCAAAATATTCAGAAAACATCCGGAGATGATGATGATGGAATGGATGTAAAAACTGGATATAAAATTAACCCTATGGTGCATAGTGGTCACTACAGTAGACATGTATTTTTTTTTTTTAAACTTTCTTTTTCTTTTAATTTCATGTTTACAAAACAAAAAATAAAATACAACAAAACGAAATATAAGGGCGGTTGTTTAAGGCCAATCAATAGTATATAGCATTGTATATCATCTATACTGAAGAGGGGTTACAAGTGTTGATATAAGAGTTCCATTTTTTCCAGTATTTTGCCCAGTCATCAGCCCGTAGTCTTATGAAGAAGGTGAGTTTTTCCATAATGTATATTTCATTTACAATTGCAGTCCAGTCTTGTTTTCTTGGTGGATTTGTCTGCATCCAATTGCGTGTGATGGCTTTTTTACTTGCAGCCAAGATGATTTTATAAAGATATCTGTCCTGAGATTTGAGACCAGCTGATGTTTTACAAGCAGTGAACATGTATTTAAAAGTTATTTACTCCTAAATTCAATGCTTCATGTGGTGGAAATTTAGATTAGCCTGTGTCAGGATATTTTTATTCTTCTTATGACCTGAAAAAATGTTTTCAATTCTTTTTCCAAACATATATTTAAAAAAAAAAAAGTTATAGACAAACATTTGAGGGTAAAAAAGCGTAATAACTATACATTTATCAGTGTTAAAATGGATGACAGAGAGTCAAAATGTTTCGCCAAGCAGTAAAAAAAAAAGATTATTCATGAAATNGTGTGTGTGTGTGTCGGGGATAATTGAAGGTTTGCGGTGATTCCAGTCACATGACTCCTCCTTCTCTTTAGAGACAAACAGCAGGACAAAAACACTCTGAGATGTTCTTACAGTCACACACACACACACACACACACACACACACACACACACACACACACACACACACACATATGGTTGTGTATTTCTTCAGTGTGTGTGAGAGAGTGAGCTGCTAGTGGATAACAGTGATATGTGGTTGAGGTTGTTTTGAGTTTGTCCACCAGAGGGCGCTGACAGTTTGATGTGTTAATGACACATTTTACACTTTCAGTTTCTCAGGGATTGAAATATTTCTCTGATTTTATTTGAATTGTGTAACAAGAAATATTTCACCGTTACAGACATTATTTTTTTTAGTTATTAGACATACAGTAGAAGCAAAAATAACTCAAACACTTGGCTTTTTTAAAGAGGTNACACACACACACACACACACATATGGTTGTGTATTTCTTCAGTGTGTGTGAGAGAGTGAGCTGCTAGTGGATAACAGTGATATGTGGTTGAGGTTGTTTTGAGTTTGTCCACCAGAGGGCGCTGACAGTTTGATGTGTTAATGACACATTTTACACTTTCAGTTTCTCAGGGATTGAAATATTTCTCTGATTTTATTTGAATTGTGTAACAAGAAATATTTCACCGTTACAGACATTATTTTTTTTAGTTATTAGACATACAGTAGAAGCAAAAATAACTCAAACACTTGGCTTTTTTAAAGAGGTTTTAGTTGTGTTGTAAAATTGGCTGTTAAAATATCCCATAGAATAGACCTGAAAATCTGGTATTAGCCTCAACACATTCTTATTCACGTTGTTTGTCAATTTTTTATTTTCTCTCAGCATTAAATAAGGGTCTTCCTCAGTGATTCTTTCGTTCAATGATTATTTAAATAGAGATTAAGAAATTAAGATGAATTTCTGCTGTTTTGAATGAGTGTGTATGTGGTTTGTGGTATTTCTGCAGCCAGCCTCTAGTGGACACTCATGGAACTGCAGTTTGTAGAACTTAATATTATTGTTCTGGTTTACACATGAACCCTGTCACACATAAACTCACTGTTTTCAAAATATATGACATTAATCTCTTTGCTCTGATTTCCTATTGTCACCTCTTGATGTTTGCGTAGTGCACTGATTCCCAACCGGTGAACCGCGCCCCCTAGTGGGTTGCGAAGGTATTGCAAGTGAGTGGGGAGATTGTTATCTAAATATTCAAATACACACAATAATGTTAAAAATGTTAAAACTCAGATATGTTTTAAAAGGATATTAAAAACATTCAAATGTTTATGTATAAAAAGTCATTTACTGTATGTATGTTGGAGTCCAGTATGTAACAATGACCCCAAAGCAACAACTATCTGAAATATTATCTAAAGAAATGCAACAAAATCTGAACAGAAATAACTCGTCAAAATTGTAACAACATTGCTGAGCAAGTCTTATAATAATTAAGAATGAAAACAAACCCTGAAATGTCATAACTGACCCAAGATGTAATAAGTTGTGACATTTTAGGTAAAAAGGAAAAGTTATCACGTTTTGAGCGTTATTACATTTTGGGTCGTTGTTACAAATCGGGCCCTAACAAGGCATTTTGCATCCACCGTATTTATGGGGTTTCTTTCACATGATGCTGCAGGTGGTCACAGGGCTGTTTTTTACCGCCTATAGTGTGTTTACAAAGCTACGATTCTACCATTCTATTAGCTGCGGTCGGGGGCAGTGAGCATGTGCAGACACTGACACTGAGCCACAGAGTTTGGATGTTATTCGTAGAGAAAATTTCTGCATACTTCACCTTTAAGAGGTTGAAAGGTGAGTTGGAAAAGGTTGTAAATCACTGATATAGTGAGTTGAATGGAGGGAAAAGCGCCCCCTTGAGTTTGAACTCAGAAATTATTGTTTTGTGATTGGAGCCAGGTTTAGGATCGTATTTTACGAAACTGATTTTTTTTCTTAGTGTGACCAGTAATTGAGTTTGAAATAAAGAGTATTTATTTATTTTTATTTATGAGTCCACATAGTCCTGATGAAGAAATATTTTCATCCTTAGAAGATTTTAAAGATTTAAAGGAGAAGCTGAATGTGTTTCTGTCTCACACACACACACACACACACACTCCAGATAACTTCCAGAAAACAAACCTGTGTGAGTCTCCATCTCCATCCTCACCTCCGTCTCCCGATGTGGTGGAGTCCATCGCTATAGCAACTGGTTGCCAGGAGCAACGAGACACAGCCAGTGCTAGGCAGCATCCTCCTCACATCCTTGTTGTCGGAGGCAGAGAGAGAGAGAGAGGGAGAGAGGGAGAGCGAAGGCGCGGCGCGAGTAAAGCCACAGTGGAAAGACGCTTCTTCACCTTTTTTCCTTCTCAACAAAAATAAAACCAACAAAGAGGGAAAAAAAAAAAACATCCAATCAGACGGCTGGATTCTGTCTTTCTGGAAGGAGAGTGTTTGCGAGAGGATGGTGACAACTTGTTCCTCCAGGAAGTGCCGGAGTGAAGGCGGTGACCCCGACTCTGCTGCAGGGTGAGTCCAGGCTTTCACCCCGAGTCTCGTCTGTCAGGGTTCAGACCCAGAGGGTTCAGGGTTTCTGCGGCGAGGTGAGCTGTGTCTCAGACCTCTGCGTGTGTGTGTGTGTGTGTGTGTGTGTGTGTGTGAAGCCTGTAAACACGCATGAAACTAAGGCTTAATACCATCAACTCTCCAGAAACTCAGCCTGGAGATTTTCAGGATTTTTCTCTGACTCGACTGAAGCAACATGTTGGGTTTTTAAATCTGATCATAAATTCAGTTTTTGAAGCTGAAAATAAACGACTGAGTGTCTGAGTTTTATCACCATCAGTGGTCACTCCCTGCAAAGGTCAGAACAGCAAAAATAAAAACAGAAACACGTCAGATTTAGTCATTCTTCACTGTACAAAAGATGGTTTTTGTTTGGTTTTAAAAACACTCTGAATAGTTTAAAGGAAACGACTCCTGCTGTGCATGAATTTGCAGTATTTCCCTCATTCGATGTTATTTTTCTGAATCATTCAAAGGTAGAAATTATGTGAATCCGCTATGTATGAAAAATGGGAAACACTTCAAAATCTTTACAAAAGATTGAAAAAACATCTTTTCTATAAAAACTGAAATTAAATCCTAGTTTCTAATGCAGTGGTAAAAAAAAAACCCATTCTGATATTTACGTCAGGCTCTAAAAATATCAGAATCTCCCTTCGTGGTTGTCGTGGCCCCAAATGAACTCGATATTATCACAATAATCATCGAAAACACAACCAGTGGGGTGAAATTTCAGCTTCACTTTGAATCTTTTTTTATGTAAAATTGTTACTGACATCAGCAGAGAGAGGTGAAGAGAGAGTCTGTGCGCAGAAATGTACAACAGAAAACATCTGCTGTAAGAAACGTAACTGGTTCTCTGACACAGTAACAGATTTACAAAGCATCAATTTCATGTAAGTTTCACACACAACCTCCAATAATTTGAAACCGTATGTGCCATTTAGTAGATTTTATCTCCTCTGGGTTTTTCCCGGGGGTCGTTTTATTTCAATCTGCAACATCCCAGAGTGCATTGCATGTGAAGGTCTCTCTCAAAAAAAGTCAGAATTGTGTATAACGTCCCAAAATATCTGATTTTCCCTGTTACTAAAACTTAATTTGAGCTTTTGAGGGTTAAAAACGCCCTCCAGAGTGGAATTTCTCTGAAACGCTGCTTCCACTGTTGCCATGTAAATGACAAGCCGGCATTTTCAGTGAAAAGGCTGATGTCAGAATCAGCTTTCATTCTTGTACAGTTTCGTTCTTGTGCTGCTGAAGCTACTGACTGACTTCTAACTAAATGTGCATTTACTGCTCTTTTCCTGCAAATGGAGAAAAAGTTTTTTTAGTATAAACTCCAGATGATGTTTAAACGGCTCTTACAGTTATAATCGCCATCTACAGGCCTGACATGATACTACAGTGTCTTAAGTCCCCCAGACTTTTTTCAGTGTGTTTTTTTATGTTTTAGGGTGAAACGAGGGTGACCATAGTCTGTTTCTCTGAAAAGAGGGCTAACTTCCATTTGCGCGTGAAAAATTTCAGCCCCCTCCCATTTTTAAGGTTTTTCCGTGCTCTTTCTGTGCTTCTAACTCAGTCAAACAAATATTCTGAATTCCCCAGAAAAGAACACTTTACCTGGATATACTGAAAAATAGCCCAAAACACTCACAAACAGTTGCTTTATAAATAATATATTTATTATTTTAAAGCAATTCTCCTAAACAATATAATCAGTCACATACAAATATGGCATGTTCTAGTCTTTAATAGTTATTGACTCAAGTTCTGTAGCAGCACAAGTATTCAGATGTTTAACAAAATAAGAAATAATCACCTCTATTTAGTCTGACACTGACACCTTAGTTAGGAAAAGTGAGGTAGAGAACCATTCTTCAAGAATTATCAATTACGTAAATATAGAAATAATGCCTCAAGATATTAAACAAAAAGAAAAAAGAGAGGTAGCCTATTCTTCAATGTTTTGTTGTGGTGATATGGGCTTGCAGATCGTTGGAACCATTATTAGCCACAGAGACATAAGTTCCAGCTTTGCAGACTGTACATTCTGCCTCCAATTTGTCACGACCCGGACAAAAACAGGGGAACTTTTTTCACATTTCATCAGTGAAATGACATTTGTGTTTCAGCATTTTCTTTCTGTTGGAGTGTTCTCTGGCTGTCTGCCTACCTGCCTGTCAGCCTGCGAGTGAGTGAGTGTGGAGCCTCTGTACTGATTTGTGAATGAATGAATACATGTTCCGGGGTTCGGCTCAAACTCCACCTCTCAGAGCGTGTTTCTAAAGGAACCACTCAACGTGAATGAGAAATACACTGGTCTGTGACGCGCTCAAGCTCAGGCAAGATCAAAAACCCGGACATTTGAAGGATTTTATAACCCCGACCGGACAGGCTCGGTCACTCTCGGTGAAACACTATGAAATGTGAACACGTGTTGGGTCTCAGATTTGTCGTGTTACTTTGAAAATGTTGTCATGTCATTCGAGTGGAAGGAGGAAATTCTCAAGCTTTGTTCATTGGCTGTTCTGACATTTATTGCTCCTGAAACCTGGCCTGACTTTAGGTGGTTTGTACTTTTTTTGGTGTCTGATTTTAAAGAGTGAGACCCCAAAAAATGCATTTCTTAAGTTTTTTTTTTCAGAGGCTTCATATTTGTGGACGGCTCGTTGCTGCCTGGTTTAACCTGAATCTTCAAATACTATGCTGCCGTTTTTCCTCTTTTGTGTAGGTGTTTGGTAGAATCCAGTCGCCTCCTGACACCACGTCTCTGTTCCCATCTGCTGTGTAGTATTTTTGTAAAGAACTGTTAAAGTCTGCTGTGACGTTTTCCTGCTCGTGTGTGCACGTGTCGCACCTTCAGCTGTTAAATCCTCGCCTGAATAACTCGGAGAGTGTGAAAACCTTTCTGCAGGTAAAGATCAGGAGTGTTTTTCTCTCTCGCTGGATACTGGTTCAGTCTGGTTTTATTGTTAAGGACAGAAGAAGAAGAAGGAAGAAGGAGGAGGCCTCCTGTAACGGTCGCCCAAATGTTGTTTTGTTCCCTCAGAGCGAGATGAATCAGCACGTCGGGGTGTGTTCAGATAAAATCATCAGCTGATTCATGACAGCCCTGATGTTGTTTTTAATGTTTGTGAGGTCAAACCCTCTTTAACGTGCAGCGTTTATGATGTCAGGGTCGTCTTCATCGCCACATCAGAGGTGAAGCCGACTGTAAACAGGAGGCGAGCCGCCGTGACGCCAAATCTGTCGACACGTTTCATCCAAAAACGGCCATGAGGCGGTTTGCACGTGCTCAGTACAGACAGAGTGAAGCTGTCTGAGTATTTATATCCACACAGAGCTGTTTTAACTTCATTTATATTTAGATTTCTGATCAGAGGATCACACAGGGGGAATAGAAATAACTACATCACACACTGACAAATATAACATCAGTTTTTGAATCAGAAATTAGTTTACATCATTTCTGTAACAAGAGATAGGTCCAAGACTAAGGGAACGTCCCTACTTTCAAGTACTTTCTTTTTCTGACACTTTATATGTATATAACTTTTAAAAACATACTCAGAAAATCAGCAATATTTGAATAATGGAAAAGTATTGACAAAACGTGCAGTTCCTCGAGTGGCCACTAGGAGGATGACTCCAAAAGTGAGTCAGATCTCACAAACACAAATGTTAAAATATCCAAATTTAAGGAAATTATTATTTTTTTGAATGTGTTTATTATTTGATTAAAACATAGAAATGGAAATCAAAAGCAAAGAGGAGCTAACATATACAGTTCTTTGAGTGTCCACTAGTGGTCGCCATTAAATTATAATTTCCTTCAACTAACATGTGGCTTTTTAAGACTATGTTTCATTTCCAACATGTTTCATTTCCATTTTTTAAAATAACATTGATGACTGCAGTTCCGTAAACGTCCACTTGACGCGAGGGCTGAACGATTTTAGAAAAAGATCTAATTGCGATTTCAATTCAATTCATTATTTTCTTCAAATCAAGCTTCAGTGAAGTTTTCACAATGAACAGTAACATTTACAAACTTGACAGAAAATGACATCAAAAGCTTTTACTCTAATATAAGGATGAAAACTGAAGGTGAGAATAGTTCCTAGCTTTTAGATAAAAGGTCAATATTTAAGATAAAAAGTGGAAATTTAGAGAAGTAAAGGCAAAATTCTGAGAAAAAAAGTCAAAATTTTGAGATAAGAGTCCAAATTTTAAGAAATCAATTTAACATTTTGTGAAAAAGGGTCTAAACGTTCACATTTAAGGTCAAAATTTTGAGAAGTCTGAAATAAAAAGTCAAAATTTTCAAATAAAACGTCAACATTTTGAAATAAAGGCACTATTTGAAATAAAAAGTAGAAATTTTGATATAAAAAGTCAATATTATGAGAAATAAAAACAACATTATTTAATGAAAGGAAACATTTTGAGGAAAAAAAAAGATTTTGAGATAAATAGTCGAATTTCTGACCTTAAAATACAATTCTTTCCATTTCTTAACTGGACTATTTTAATTGTATTTTTAGTGACAACGACTGAAAAACAAAAACAGCAACCCTTGACGCTTAACTTTTAAAAGTGAAAAAATAAGATAAAACACAAAACAGTTTAAAAAAGACTAAGTACAAAAAGCGATAATAAAAAAGAAAGAAATTCAAAACAAATTTAACAGGAAAAAAGGATTTTTCACAACAGTACTAATACAGTTACTGTCTCTTTAAGAGACTTCGAGACACTTTGGAACTCGGCATTCTGGAACCTAACATTCTGGAATGTTCCTTCAAAGATGAAGGGACGTAGCAGGGCGTTTCTGATTGGTTAGTGTTAGTTTTTAATCAGTGATGTCACAAGCTGAAAATTATTGTGACTGTTTCTTGTGGAAATTTTGGAGGAAGTAGCTCAAGAAATAAACTCCAAACCTGTTTTCAAAACATCAGAAATTAAAAGCCCAGGCTCTTTGATATAGAAGCCCTAAAAAGGTCAAAATGTTCTACAACAAATTTGCGATACTTTCTCAAAATAAAACGTTAATTTTAGTTGTTTTCTTGAGATATCTTCTTTTCTTGTTACATCCAGATAACAAGAAAACTTCTTATGCCACCCACCCTCCAGGGGCATGTCTGTGATGCGTTCAGTGGCACCGTGGAGATTGGGGTTCTATTGGCACATGACTGATGCTAAAAATCTGGGAATGGAAATCTAAAATGAATTTTTGAAATACGCCAAGATGCATTAACAAGTTTTTAATGTCCTTTGAGGGCTTCCGTACTATTGTTTATGTAAACATTAGATAAATAATCCAGTATTTGTTTGCACACTTTGCTTTGCTAGAGCAGCAGAGAAAGGGAGTAAATGTTATAAAACAGTAAAGAGAAGGAACAGAGAGTGGGAGTCGGGGGGAGGGGCTGGGTCCTGGAATCATTCTGACAGGTTTCATATAGAAGGAGACAGGACACGGAAAGTAATTACAGCCGTGAGGAGAGAGAGGTGAGGAGACAGGAAGTAGAGCAACATCAGCTGAAATCAGACTGGTTCATTAGAGAGAGACAACGGAGAAAAGGTGGATTATAGAGAACAGAGTCTGAGATCATTTCATTTTAATGGACTCACCCACCGGTTTTAACCCATCACATCCACTTCATCATATTCACCATTTTATTCACAGTTAACAGGTCAACAGGGCATACTGGAGTTATTGGTGTCATAATTCAAAACAGAGTCTTGTAAGTTGGTTATTTGAAGGTACGATTCTGTCTGATTTCAGCTGGATAAAGTCAGCTAAAGTAAAACCAAGTGGTTAAACCTCATCAAACACTGAGCTAAATGGTCTCTGTGAATCAGTTTCTTGTCAGCTGATCTGATATTTCAATTCTGACCAGTGTAAAGGTAAGAAACTACTAAGAAAAACCATTAAACTTGTTGTGTCTAGTCGAGTGTAAGTTTAGCACAAACAAGGGCAATTAAGCAAGTATTTGGCTCCTGAGACGCTCATGCATTTTAGCTACCAAGAAGGCACTTAAGTGTATTTTTGGTGCCTAACAGGCTCTTGAACATTTGTTTTGGCTACCAGGGAGGCACTGAAGCATAAGTTTGGCTCCTAACAGGCACTTGAGCATTTGTTTTGGCTACCAAGGAAGCATTTTAGCGTAAGATTGACTCCAAACAGACACTTTAGTGTTTATTTTGGCACCTAAGAGGCTCTTGAGCATTTGTTTTGGGTCTTATGGAGGCACTTCAGCATAAGTCATGCTTCCTAGAGGCCCTTAAGCATTTGTTTTGGTTCCCCAGAAGACACTTTGGCAAATATTTGGCTCCAAGGAGGCACCTAAGCACTTGTTTTGGCTCCCAAGAAGGCATTAAAGCATAGGTTTGAGTCCCAAGGAGGCCCTAAAGCACTTGTTTTGGCTCCTGGAAAGGCACTGTAGCATATGTTTTGGCTCCCAAGAAGGCATTAAATCATAACTTTGGCTCCCAAGGAGGCCCTAAAGCACTTGTTTTGGTGCCTGGAAAGGCACAGTAGCATTCGTTTTGGCTCCTAACAGGCACTTTAGCATTTGTTTAGGCTACCAAGGAAGCACTTTAGCGTAAGTTTGACTCCTAACAGGCACTTTAGCATTTGTTTTAGCACCCAAGAAGTCACTTTTGCATTTGTTCTGGCTCCCAAGGAGGCCCTTTAGCATTTGTTTTGGCTCCCAGGGAGGCTCTACAGTGTATGTTATGCGTCCTAGAGGCCCTGAGGCATTTGTTTTGGTTCCCCAGAGGACACTTTGGAAAACTCCTGGCTCTTAAGAGGCCCCTAGGCATTTTTTTGGCTCACAAGAAGGCATTTAAGCATCAGTTTGGCTCCTAAGAGGCACTTTTGCATTTGTTTTGGTTCCCAAGGAGGCACTTTAGCAATTGTTTTGGGTCCCAAGGAGGTACTTTACCTTAAGTTTGGCTTCTATCAGACCCTTGAGCATTTTTTTGGTGGCTCACAAGATGGCACTTAAGCATAATTTTGACTCCCAAGAGGCCTTGAGCATTTGTTTTGGCTCCCAAGCACATCATTTTTCTCCTTGGATGGCTCTTAGGTCAATGTTTCGGCTCCCATCAGGGCTGTTCATCATGTTTTAATTAGCCACAGGTACAGATTAGTGTGGTTCAACAACCAGGAGGGCAATTTAGCATTTGTTTTGGCACCCAAGAAGGCACTTTATCACACTTTTTTTAGTAGCTATGAGCAGACCTTGGTGTTTGAGGACCTCTCCAATGTATCTCATGAAGGTCTGACTCTATTTTCAGAACAGAGTGTTTTGATTCAAACAACATGAATAAGTGGAGGTTTGTAAATCTGCACGCGCTCAGTCTGAACATCCAGGATTCATTCTTTATAGACGTGTTTAAAAGTAGACGGTGAGAGAGTCTGCTTTAATCTAAATGCAGCCTGAAAATACAGAACAATAATAATAAAAAGCACCTTTCAAAAGCAGAGTTATGAGGTGCTTCAAAAGCAGGTATTAAAATACAGCGAAGATAAAACCGAGCACACAAAAAGAGAGTTTATTGGATGTTTGAATAACCACAATGAATAAAAACACATCAGTATTCTGAAAAGTAACACAGCTGCTTCAAAACTGGAGTTTTTTTATTCTGTTCAGGTTATAAATTCATGTCTGAAGATCCAGCAGGAAATCAACACGAAGCAACAGCAGGGACAGAATCTGTTTCAGTTTGTAGAGAAGGACGGAGCAGCTGTTTGTGCTTTAAAATCCTCCTCTTCCTCTGTTCCACAAAGCTCCCTCTCTGTACTGTTGTCTGAGGGATGAAAACAAGAAGAAGTCGCAGCAGAAAGTCAAAATTACCCAGTCTTTTTTGTTTCATTTCTTCTACAGATTTCATTTCAGCTCCATGCAAATGCGGAAAATATCACATTTCAAGGTTGAACATGTAAAAAAATAACACCTGAATTAATGAAGAATCTGCAGAAGTAAAGAGAAATGTTCTTTTTAATGCCTTTAATCCCTGAAACTGGACATTTTTCACATCGCACATTGAATATGGAGTCCCACAAGGCTCAGTTCTAGGGGCCTAAACTTTTTAATTGGTGCATTAATGGCATTTGTGAAGCTTCAACGTTGCTGCGGTTTGTTTTATTTGCTGATGATATAAACTTGTTTTGCTTGGGACATAACTTAAAAACTCTCACAGGAAGGATCGAAAAGTGTAATAGACTTAGACTTCCTTTGTTGTCATTGCACAAAAAACACAGCGGTGAGATTTGGTAACGCAATGTCGTCGCTTGGCTTCAGGTAACAATAACAGAGCAGTGTTAAAATTAAAAATACAGACTATCTAACTTAAAAATATTCTATATAACTGAAGAAGAGCTAAATTGAAATAATAAAAATGAAGTGCAATAGAGAACAAATGAATAAAACAGTATGTAAACATCAGAATTAACTGTGCATTAAACACTGTAAAAACAATGTTCTAGTTATTTAACTTAATAGTTATTCAGTTTAAGCTCTTAAGACCTGAGGGTTTATCTGGAGTGCATTTTTTTTTTTTAAATTTTTCCTTGCTATTTCGGATCAGTAAAACCAAGTAAGTATAAAAATTAAACTTGGAAGTTTTGTTTTTTGTGATATTAGTCAGCTACTCGTCTTTAGTTATTAGCGTTGTTACATGTGTTGTTTGTTGTTTTAGTTTGGGCTGGAGACCTCTGGTAGTCCAGTTTTGGCTCTTTTTTGTTTCTCTCTAGTTTTGATAACTTAGTTGCGTGGCTGGGTCGGCACCTCTCCCTTTTTGTTCCTTTTGACCGGGGTCTCCAGCCCCTTTTGGTTGTTTATGTTCTTTGAATTTTGTTTGGGGAATTAATAAAGCCGTGGGGTTTAACTTTTAATCATGTGAGCTGTCTTTTTTTTAATGTTATGGCCGCCTTTTTGAGCCTTTTGTTTGAAGGAGGCCGTAACATATGGGGGCTCGTCCGGGATGCCCCAAAGAGAGCGGGGAGAGGGGAACAGCAGACACACATAACAAGCCTTATTGTTCATAACAACACAATTTTCGCACTTAAATGGGGGTAAAGTTCACAAGATGACATAGGAAGTGTCTCTAAATGTGGCTAATAGATAGAAGTTTGAAAATATGAAGTTTCATGGGTCTGAGAGGCAGAAATGTAACATCCATAAATGTGGATGCCAGGTTGTAAAAGGTTGAGTCTAATGAGACATTTTTAGTAGATACTCAACTCAACTTTATTTATAAAGCACTTTTAAAAGCCACAGCTGTAAACAAAGTGCTGTACACATCTGGACAAAATATTAAGACAAAGAATAAAAATCAGGGATAAACACTGTTTCATTGTCCCTAAGAACAATTCATGAACAATAAAACAATAACTAAAAATCACTAAAACAGAGCAGAGTCTGAAAGCCAAGGAATAAAAGATACTGAACAAAAACACTTGATAAGTTTGATTTTTTTGTGGTGTTTTATGGACAGAAGGAGTCGTGGTGTCAGGATGAAGAACATATGAATCATTCAGACCTTAAACTGCCCTGACATGTTGTTAAAAACACAGGAATGCTCCTTTAACAGCGTAACACCTCGCTCATCAGGAGCTGCTAAAAGCACACTCTGTTTATGGTGAACGGCTCTGCGGGGAATATCTGAAGGTGTTTGGCCTCTTCGTGACTCGAACGCTGCGGTTCAGAGGCCGACACCAGGACGAGTGTGAGCGTTCAGCCGCTGCTTCTTCTTCTGTGGTGTTTCCATGACCCCCTCCCTCCCCCCTCCGTCTTCGTGGTTAGTGGTCAGTCTCTGGTCCGTCGATGCCCAGCGGTCCACCTGCTGCGAGGAGGTATCGACGACCTGTCAGGGAACAATCACTTCCCCTCGTTAGCGGCGTGTACAGTGTTTGTGTTGGTGAACGGACGCGGGGGGATCAGACCGATCGATGTCAGGACTTCATGTTCAATCACACGAGGAAAGAGACGCTGATTTACATTCAGACTGAAAACACGGCGCCGCCACTTCCTCAGGAAACACGGCTGCTTTCATCTACTCACTAAACCAAAGTCATTACACAATCCTGACCTCAAACATTCGGTGTTTTCACCTTTAAAAAACAGTTGCTCTTTCCAGTTTTCCATGAACTTTAGAGCTGTGTTTCTCAACCTGGGGGTCGTGACCCCACATGGGGTCGCCTGGAATCCAGATAGGGTCCCCTTAAATGTTTATTGAATGATGAAAAAAATACTGGTAAAAACGTTTTCTTCAGTAATTACTGTTCTTTTTAAAATTAAAACACAAATCACTGAACGACTGTATTCAATATGATATAGTATTCATTTACAATTTTATCATTAAGTATTTTCTTGTTCTTACCATTGTATTATGTAGTATTTTAGTTTTGTGTAGCATTTTAATTTGAGGTATTTCAGTATATTCAAGTATTTTATTAAGTAAGTGAGTATCTTACGTGTGTTACTAAAATATTTTTTGTATTTTTAATATTTCACTATTAAGAAATTTAGTATTTTTTTATCTATCTTTATTTCCTGGACTCAGTATTTCAGCTTGATAAGCAGTAGACTGAATTCACAGTGCAATACTTATTATTATTATTATTAACATGTTTCTGTGATAAAAATTGAAATTCTGTTTTGAAACCAAAGCCATATTCATGAATGCTAACCTGTAGCATATCAATGGGATTTTCCCATATATGCTAGCATCAAGCTAGTGTTATGTTTGCTATGTTGTTTTTGGAACAAAAAGAGAGGTATAACTTGTTGAATATATTGAATATGAATCTTTTATGAGACTGTTTGGGTTTTTTAGCTGCTAAGGGTTGTCCGCGAAAATTTTTTGAGACTGTAAGTGGGCTCTGAGTTTAAAAAGGTTGCTGTCCTTAAGCATTTGTTTTGGTTCCCCAGAAGACACTTTGGCAAACATTTGGCTCCTAGGAGGCCCTTAAGCACTTGTTTTGGCTCCTGAGAAGGCACAGTAGCATTTGTTTTGGTTCCCAAGGAAGCACTTTTGCATTTGTTCTGGCTCCCAAGGAGGCCCTTTAGCATTTGTTTTGGCTCTCAGGGAGGCTCTACAGTGTATGTTATGCTTCCCAGAGGCCCTGAAGCATTTGTTTTGGTTCCCCAGAGGACACTTTGGCAAACACTTGGCTCCTAAGAGGCCCCTAGGCATTTCTTTGGCTCACAAGAAGGCATTTAAGCATCAGTAAGTTTCAGTAAGAAACTGTTTTTTAGCTGCTAAGGGTTGTCCGCGAAAATTTTTTGAGACTTAAAGTGGGCTCTGAGTTTAAAAAAGGTTGCTGCTGAAGAGCTTTTCATTTACGAGATTGAACAAATCCATGAGCAGTGAAATAAAGCACCAACAAAACCGACAAAGGCTGAATCTCCTCCGCGCTAACAGGCTAATGAAAGGTCTTTGTTGTTGTTTTACCGCCCTCTGCTGGTCTGGAGGTTTCCTGCAACTCCCTTTATTTTTCCTCTAAACGTTAATTGTTCAATTTGTAGAATCTACCTGAGTCTTTGGCCTGTGCTGAACAAACAATTCCTCACTCCATCTGACAAATATGTGTCCAAAGTTGTAGATGATTAACACTTTTACTCTGCTGAAATATTTCTGTTAAAGCTCGATTAGAAACGTGTCGTTAGTGAAGTTGTTGGAGATGAATCTTCTGGTTATTTCGTTGGAAAACCTTCTCTGAGGTGTTTGGAACGAGATCTTGAGTTTATCTGAGGTTGAGGTGTTTTCACCGTCTCCACTTCTCTTCTTTCTGCAGAGACTTTAAAGTCTAAAAATATCGTGTGTTTGAAGCTGGAATCTTATTTTTAATTTCCCTCTGATGGAACAGGAAGTGACCTCTTCTGCTCGTCTTCTTCTAATTACGTGAGACAAATTAAAGCATTTTAAACGCAATTTATTCTTAACTGGAGAAGAGAAAAATACACTGTTTTTGAGCTCACACACACACACACACACACACACACACACACACAGAGGCGGGCGGTGAGTAATGGTTATTGATCTGCGGTCGTCTCTTCTGATCTCTGGCTGTAATTGATCAGAGCTGCTGTCAGCGTAACGTGAGTCAGCGGGCGCCGGCTGGACGCCCTCACACACACCCACACACACACACACACACACACATTCACATGTAGTTATGGTGATTTGCAGCAATGGGTATGTAATCTGATGATGATGATGATGATGATGATGGAGCGTTGAACACAAACAGCTCCTCTCTCTCTCTCTCTGCAGGGAGGTGGACGAGCAATGCTGAGCTGCAATCTGTCTGACAGATGACTGTGTGTGTGTGTGTGTGTGCAAGTGTGTGTGTGTGTGTGTTTTGAGTTTCATCCCTCAGAGCCTCAGTCTTGATGTTTGAGCTTCTTTTAGTGACGTCAGGATACAAACGGCGTCAAATTTGACCTTTTCCCTCTTACACTTCACCGGGTCGTCGGCGACCTGTTTGTTATTCCTGTGACATCATCAAATTAAACACAGTAACGCCTTCGCCAAACATTGGACCGCGACAGGAAGTTCAGAAATTTAACCTAAATTTTGTCTATAATCCACACATTGACGATTAAAAGTTATCAAAAGATTGTTATAATCTCTATGGGTGCAGCCACAAGGGGGCGGCAAACATGATTATTATTATTTTTGTTTTACATACTCCAATTTGTATCAAATTTTTTGTGCACATCTATCATGCCAAGACCTTCACAAAAAATATGAAATTTTATTTGGAAATTTGAATGGGAACTTCATTTTTTTCACGCTAGCAGGGTAGCTATTTTAACTTACTCGTCCTTCAGTTTCTTTCCAATAATCTTCAAACTACATTTTTGTAAACTAGATTCATCAAAGATGCTAAGTTATTTTTTAATTTTTCCTGGCTCAAAGGGCGTGGCCATAACTGCCAATCAAAATTGATGATTTTTTTTTTTTCAGAAAAGTGAAACCTGTACTTCTCAAATGTTAGTTAATGGTATATGACAAAGTAATGCGCCCCCTACTGGCAACAGGAAGTCATGACTATTACAGAGCCAGACCTTATTGTTTGAGTTCTGTTTTGTTGTAATTTCATTTTCTCCTCTTCCATGCTCGTTCATAGATGTGGCTCATTATTTTTTATTTTTATAGTTAATTGTATTTATGGTTTTTGATTGATGATCAAAAGTAATAAGAGATTTTTATAATCTCAATGGGTGCGGCCACTATAGGGCGCCAAGAATTATGTTGTTGTTTTTTTTAAATACTTTGATTTGTATAAAGTTTTTGGTGCACATCTTTCACGCCAAGACCTTCACAAAAATATGAAATTTGAATGGGAACTTCAAAAATTTTATGTCAAAGTTGAATTTTTTTCGCGCTAGCAGGGTAGCTATTTTATCTTGCTCGTTCTTCAGTTTCTTTCCAATAATCTTCAAACTACATTTTTGTAAACTAGATTAAGCAAAGATGCTAAGTTATTTTTTTAATTTTTCCTGGCTCAAAGGGCGTGGCCATAATTGCTAATCAAAATTGATAATTTTTTCAGAAAAGTGAAACCTGTATTACTCTTGTGTTAGTTAATGGTATATGACAAAGTAGGGCGCCCCCTACTGGCAACAGGAAGTCATGACCATTACTGAGTCGTTCATAGATGTGGCTCATTATTATTTTTTTTTTTTTTCTATAGTTTTCATTCTATTCTTCTTATCCTTTTTCTGTTTTTATTATTTATTGTAATGTTTGGTGTCATATTGTATTCTGTTCTATTCTATCCTCTTCCTGCAGTTTCCAGAAGAGCTGCTCTTTTTTTTTTCCTGGAGCCTGTCTGCAGCTTTTATTTTGAAAGGCGGATATTTTCAGAATAAGACTCAGACAGTGGAGAGTTCATGGAGATCGGGACCAGATACAGAACGTTCACACACCGTCAGTCCAGTTTATTGATCCAGTGAAGCTCAGGCTTTTTATCTGACACTGCAGACAGGTGTCTCTGCAGTCACACACACACACACACACACACTCAAACACACACACACTCAAACACACACACACACACACAGACTTTGACAGCATTTAGCGCTCATTTGTCAGAAGCAAACGGCGTCAAATCCAAGTTTTCCCGACAGATGAACAAAGTTCACATAACAAGTCTGCTGACAGTGGAGACACACACACACACACACACACACACACACACACAAACACCGCAGGGCTTTTGATATGCTAATGTTCCTGTGAAACCATCAGGTGACTTGATGTGAAGCTTGAATACAGTCAGTATGAATCTATACATGTATGAATACATAAATAGTGTGAGTGTTTGTATGTGTGTGTGTGTGTGTGTGTGTGTGTGTGTGTGTGTGGCTGCGGCATCAGTTCAGCTCGTTGTCATTCAGAGCTGCATCCCCTCAAACCCCCTATACATGAATATGTTCTGTTTACATCTCTACTGTATACACTGCTTTGTCTGTCATTCTGTGTGTGTGTGTGTGTGTGTGTGTGTGTGTGTGGCTGATTCATTTCGCTTTTGAGGAACAACAAACACACTCTAAAAAGAAAAACTACATGCTGGATCTAAAACCATATACACTTCATACGTCCTCCTCCGGGTCTGAAAACAGACATCGAGTACAATAACAGACAGAGGGAGAGTAACACACACACACACACACACACACACACACACACACACACACACTGCACAGAGCTGTAGAGGACCTGCAGGCTACACACAGATCCAGGAACACTGTGTTCACTGTGTATTTATAGAGATTTCTGTTTTATAACCTGAGTTTCTCTCAGACTCTGAAAGTGAAGCTGGACACTTTGAAAAAAAAAAATCACTTTTGTTTCAAGAAAAAGTCACAAACACTGATATAAAACATTTTAAAAAATGACACGTTTACATCCAGAAACACTTTCCAGAGCTGAAACTTAAGTGTCGTACAGTGCAGTTCCCTGATTGTCCACTAGGGGCTGTTTCAGCAGTGAGTCAGTCCCTATAGAGCCTCATGTTAAAACTTTAAAACAGAAATAAACACATTTACAGCCTCATGTGTCGCTTCATAAACACCTGTTCGCAGCAGATTAAGGATTAAAGAGGCAGGATTAGGGGGCGTGGCCTCTTTGATTGACAGGTGGGAGGTGTTACCTGTCTGCTACACGTCCGTTCAGCTAATCCAACCCTGAACTGAACCTCTGGTGAGTCAGATCACTTCAAAGACCTCAGCTCTGGTTTTTTTTAAAAGCTTAATTTAAATTCTGCTCTGACGGGTCATTCTTGACATTTAGGATCAGTTTTTGGTTCCAGCTTAAAGGTCCTCGCTTGTTTTTTTTTACCTCAAACTGAAGCTGAGGGAGGTGAAATAAAAGCCCTGACTCAACCTCTGCTCTTTTCCTCTTGTCAGAAACAAATAGACTCTTTTCTTAAAACACAGACGCTGCGTTTTGTCTCCACAGAGTCTAAACTATTCGACGCTCAGTCCTCAGGCTTTTTCTCTGAGCGTCAGAAATAAACACACACAGGTTTAAAGTCAGACTCAGATTTCTCCCTCCAAACACAGAAAAACACAAAAAAAAACAAAATATCTCCCATCAAGTATAAAACTTAAAATGAAAACAGATACTAGAATAAAGATTCATTGGAAAACAATAGAAAATACAAAGAATTATAGAGCAGAAAACTTGGGAATAGAAACAGAAGAAGAGCAGAAAAGTCTGTATAAGAGAAGAAAACATAGAATAGAATGGGTACAAATAGGAAAGAAATGAACAGAAAACAGTAGAATGAGGTAGAATAGAATAATGATATAAAACATCAGAATGGAGTGAAAAATAGATCAAAGTCAAATAGAGCAGAAAAGAGTGACAAACTAGAGAATAGAGTAGAATAGAACACAGAAAAGAGTGACTAGATTAAGAAAAGTAAAGTTAAAGAAAGGGGTAAAGGGCAAGAAATTAATAGAATATGGTAGAATATAAAACCGGAGGTTACAGCTTGGAATCAACATTAGCACAAACACTGTGCTGCCTCCAAGGCATTTCTTTATTTTATGTGCAATGTTTTATTTAAATGTTTTGTATGGCAGTAATTTAAGTTGTTAAAATAAGTTAAAAGACTGTAAAGATAGAATTGTTTTAGAGAAAATGCTTTTATTTTGAAGGCAGTAGTTTTTATGACATCGTTTCCTGTCAAGACCCTTTCTTTAAGTTAACTGCACTTCACATTCAGTTACCTGGATCTTACGGACAAGGCAGGCACCTTTTGCATACTCCACAATCCGCTGCCATCCGCCAGAGACATTTAAGAGGCAATGCCGTAAGTTCATAGATAAAATATTTAGAGTGTTAAAAATATAAATAGTGCTGTATTAGTTAGAATATTATTTCATAGAGGATTAAAATGTAAGTTTATTTGCATGTTAAAAACAAGGAAAAGCAAACATGATTGTGGTTCATGTAAATGTAATTGAAGTGCATATCTGATGCAACATGCTTCATTTTTCATTTGAGTAAAAGAATGTTTTATATTGTTTATTTGCAGTTTTCACCAGCACCGGTATGATGACGAAGTCCAACAGTAAATGCTGAACCTTACTTCGACTCTGTCTTCATTTTTCTCCAGTTTATGTTTATGTCCCTACACACTGCACGAGAACACTACAAACACATTAGCTCTTGTTTTAGCCTTTAGCCTTTCGCCTGTGCTCTATCACTCTCCTGTTTAGCTTTCTTCTGCTTTTCTGTCTCTTTTCTGTCAGACTGTCCAGCTCCTGTTTCCACCATAACGACCAAATAAATGACGAAAATCAGATTCATGTGACGTGAACCAACGACTAAGTAATAGCGGTTAGAAATAACCTACTTTGGCGCTCATTATCTCATTTTAAATAGTGGATTAATTACTTCTAGAGCAGTCGTTCCCAACCTTTTCCAGCTCAGGGCTCACTTTTAAGTTTCAAAAATGTTCGCGGCCCACCTCTGACCCCACAAAAACTGAGGCCACATTTCACTTTCAAACAACAACTTTTTTTATATTTAGATATTTGAACATTTTTGTATCCTTGAAAACAACTGCATTTTACCTTGTTAATCATTATTCCCTATATTTTTATCTTTACACAATCACAACCTCCACCCCACTAGAAAAATTAGACTATTTTGGAAATAATTCGGCGGCCCACTTGCAATACATTCACGGCCCACCAGGGGGCCGTGGACCACAGGTTGGGAATCACTGCTCTAGAGACTTTAAAAAGAGAAGAAGAAAGTAAAATCAGAGAGTAGTGTATAAAATATACGGAGCAGAAATCAACAGAGGATAATGAAATAAAGTAGAAAAACATTTAAGAGACGTCCTGAAGAAAAAAAACAACCTCTGTGCTTTCCCAGAATGCACCAGGAGGACGTTTTTGATAAATAAGAACGACTCAATATGTATAAATAATGACAAAATGCAATCTGTTTTTATTCTGTGTGTGTGTGTGATTGAGTGTGTGTGTGTGTGTGTGTGATGAGCAGTAAATTGATTGCATGAATAAAACACCGTCATCATCATCTCTGCTGTCAAATCCAAACTGGAGACTCTGAGGAACTACATCATCCTCTAATTGAATTCTGTCTTGCATGAAAGCAGGACACACACACACACACACACACACACACACACAGAAACAGCAGCGCAGTAAATTGCAGCATGAATAATCTAGAGTTGTATTCATTGTTCTCGTCGCTGCAGAAATTTTGCTCACTTTCCTGCTCAGTGAAGAATCGATGGACGGTTTTAAAACGAACAAAGATGAGTTTATTTACAAGAGGAAACAGCAGCTTTGAGTCTGAAACACACGGTTAACAAACTGAACACGAACATGAGACGACTCTGATTAATAAACGAAGCGTCGGTTAAAGATTTGTGAAAGCTCAAACTTGGTTTTGGACGCATGGAGGGAAAAACTCTGCAGCAGCTGATCTTTATGCAAACAGGAACAAACCGTCTGTCGAGGGCTTAAATACAGCTCCAGGCTAAACACACTCACTCCCTCTGAGTGTGTGTGTGTGTGTGTGTGTGTGAGGTGGAGGGTAACACACCCTGAGAGAGCAGCTGAAGGTCAGAGAGCTTCATGAAAACAGATGCTGCAGGTTTGATCTGATTAAACTTCCTCCATTAAAGAGATTTAAAAAAAAATGAGATTTTCATTTGACGGGGAAAAGAATCAGACGGTAACGAGACGATAAAGAAGAAGAATTGTTGTTCGCTGAGACAGAGAGAGACTCTAACACCTGTTTTTATTGACGGTATTATCACTCGCTCATGTTCGGCTGCAGCTCACGCTTTGTTTGGATTTACATATTTTACATCGATTTATTCAAAGCACAGTTTCACTTTCTCTATCCTGAGTTTGGGAGTTCTTAAAGGATTAGTGCAACATTTTTGGAAAGTGTGAATCAAAACAAAACAAAACACAAGACTCACATCAGGAGTCAGTCAGGGAAAAGAAAATATTCTGAGAAAAGACAAAAGGTTGAAGAAATAAAAACCTTTATTTTTCTTGTTTTACAAAAGAAATTGATGAATTTTGTGTCATCATTTGCACTGATGCTATTTCAGTGTTTTTGATGCAGTGGTGTGGTTTCTCTAGAAAAATGATGTTGCAACAAGCTAAAGGTGTCCATGCGAACAAGATTTCACATTAAAAAGTCTTTGCTCAAAAGCAGATTGAGCCTGATAGGAAGTTGTGCACGCCCAGTGACTTTCAAAATAAAACGAAACATGTCCAAGTCAGATTGTTTTCATCTTGACGATTTTAGAAAAAGATCTAATTGCGATTTTTCTGGCAGATACAGCGATTACTGTACATAGTGAAAACTTCACTATGTACAGTAACATTTACAAACTTGACAGAAAATTACATCAAACCATTGAAACATCAGAAGCTTTTACTCTAATGTGAGGATGAAAATGAAAACTGAAGGTAAGAATTGTTTCAAACTTTTAAATAAAAGGTCAATATTTTAACATAAAAAGTGAAAATTTTGAGAAATAAAATCAAAATTCTCAGACAAAAAGTCAAGATTTTGAGATGAAACTTCTTAAGTTTAAGAAATCAATTTAACATTATGTGAAAAAAAATCCAAACTTTCTCATTTAAGGTCAAAATTTTAAGACGACAAAAGTGGAAGATAAAAGGTCTACATTTTGAAATAAAGGCAGTTTTTGAAATAAAAAGTTGATTTTTTGATATAGAGAGAGAGAGAGTCAAATTTTAAAAATTTAAGTCGAAATTATGACAAATATATACAGAGGCAAAAAAAATAAAAAATAAAAAAAAGATTTTTCGATAAGTTGTGGAATTTTGACTCTTCTCAAAACCTAACACCCATTCCTGCTTTTTCTAAACCGGACTTTTTAAATAGTATTTTTTGTTATAAAAACTGAAGAACAGAAAGAGATATCTTTGACTCTTAACTTTTAAAAATGATGTAGCACAAAATATCCTCAATTGTGTCAAGTTAATTAAAATAAAATCAACAACAATCCCAAAGATAAAAGGATTTTTCCAACAGTCTCACACTCAAAGACAGGTGTGTGTGAAACTGCTGATATAACAGATCCTGGGTCAGTCAGGAGCAAAAGAATAATCACATGATCACGATGTCTGAAATTGTGATTTCGATCAGCTGTAACACAACATTACTTTTCCCCTCCACCCTAAAACTGTTGTTGTTGTGTAAAAGGGGCCTTAAGCATGATTGCCGACACCGCTTACATCATCATGAAGTTTGTGTTTAGGAGACCTGCTTTCATCAGAGTCAGCACAAAGGAGAAAACAAAGAACATGAGTACAACTTTTATCGCTGTTTGATTTGTGTGGAGTCGTTTTCAGCCCTCGAACTCACTCAGCGCTAAAATGTAACACGTTAAAATCGTTTCTGCGTTAATAAACTTCTCTGTCTCTCGTTCGCTGACATCACTCCTTCTCTTCGTGGCATCTTTTCCTTCACACTCAGGACTGTTGGTGTTTTTTTCCAGAAAACTGTGCTTCACCTCACAAACTCTCTCTCTTCTCCTCTGAGGTTAAAACAACTAGAGGTTGTTTATTTATTCTTTTTTTTTTTGAGGGGGGGAGAAAGAGAAGCTATAGCAGCTTTTCTTCAGCAAAGTGCACAACAGCCTTTTCACTGTTGCATAAGACGTTTTCTGCTGCTGCTGGAGGTGGAAACGACGGTGAAAACGCGTCGGTGTGGGGAGAGCGCGGAGGAGTGAGTGTGGGCGAGAGAGGAGGACGTCAATCTGAGAGAGAGAGAGAGAGAGAGAGAGAGCTGCAGAAATCTTTAATTTCTATTCTTCTCAGTTGAAAATGTAAAAGTGATTGTGCTGAAACACAGCGAGGCGGTGACACGTTTCTCCGCTCCTGATCTTCAGACACAAGTGGAGCCAGAAATGAAAGTGATTAAAACTCTGCTCGCTCACGTTATTCCACATGAAAACTCTGAGACAAACACGCTGAGACGGTGACACGCTCAGATTTCCACACAAAGAACCAAACTTCACCAACAGAGTCAAACTGTGCAAAGAGAAAGAAACTTCCTCTGGAGTCGAACTTGATGACTCTCGTGTCAATAAAGCAACATCTGCTGTTATTAAAGCGGATTTATGTCGATGACTTTAAACGTCTCAGCAGATGTCGACTGTGATTTGTTCTTTTCAGTTAATGGAGAAGAAGAGATTTATTTGTCGTCTGATTATTCTTCTAATCTCAGTTCGTCTGAGAGGAAACTTCCAGCACCAGAGGCATCTTCTCACAGGCGTTTAAACCGTTTAAAAGAAAAGTAGAAGTTTAGTTCTGAGGATAAATTGACCCCTGAATTAACCAAAACTGAGTAAAAGACTTTTTACAAGCACTTTTTGAAAATCTTAAAACCGCATTTATACACTGTTGGATGTTAAAAAGGTTCAGTATAGAGTTTCATAATCCAAAATGAAGAAAGAAGAGTGTTGCCTCTTCAAAATAGTCTTGTGACGTTCACGAGCAAACTGGTTCTTTTGAACGGCTCGTTAATATGAACGATGGGAACCGACTCGCAGCTTGGATCCGTTCACCCCCATCCCCAGAAGAAGAAGAAACCGTGGCTCTGACTCTGTTTTGTCGCAGAGAACTTTTTACATTTCTTTGATTTTACGGCGTCACTTCTTCAAAATAGTGTTGTGACGTTCACGAACGAACTCGTTCTTTTGAACAGCTCGTTAATATGAACGATGGGAACCGACTCGCAGCTGGGATCCGTTCACCCCCATCCCCAGAAGAAGAAGAAACCCTGGCTCTGACTCTGTTTGGTCGCAGAGAACTTTGCGTTGCCTCTTCAAAACAGTGTTGTGATGTTCACAAACGAACTGGTTCTTACGAACGGCTCGTTCATATGAACGATGGAAACCGAGTTGCAGCTGGGATCCGTTCACCCCCATCCCCAGAAGAAGAAGAAGAAACTGTGGCTCAGACTCTGTTTAGTCGCAGACAACTTTTTACATTTCTTTGATTTTACGGCGTCACTTCTTCAAAATAGTGTTGTGACGTTCACGAACGAACCAGTTCTTTTGAACGGCTCGTTAAAATGAATGATGGGAACCGAGTCGTAGCAGGGATCCGTTGGTCATGGTTTACACCTGTATAAAATACACAGAATTTGTACAAGGGGTAATTCAAAATAGTGACGTCACTGCCAAAGCAGAGTGATATGGCGCCACCCTGTGGAATATTTACAATGAATCCAGATCAGACTTTAAAATCTGATCCACACGTCAAGAAGGTTATAATCAATATTTCAGAATAATTCAAACTCATATTGGTGGGATATCTCTCTTCAGCAGAAGAGAGGCGTCTTCTCACAGGCGTTTGAACCGTTTAATCAAAGTAGAAGTATAGTTCTGAGGACAAATTGACCCCTGAACTAACCATAACTGAGTAAAGGACTTTTTACAAGCACTTTTTGAAAATCTTATAACCGCATTTATACACTGTTGGATCTTGAAAAGGTTCTGTTTAGAGTTTCATAATACAAAATGAAGAAATAAGAGTGAGACCAAAAAGAAAAATGAGTGGTTTGGTTAAAAAGTGAATTTTTTAAGATTAAAAAAATCAAAATAGTTGAGATAAAAAGTCAAAATTGTAGGATAAAGTAAAGAATTTGAGGCAATGATGTCAAAATCATGACTAAAAAAGTCTAAAACTGGAGATTTTAAATCAAAGTTTTGCGACACTGAAGTCAGAGTTTTCGATATAAAGTCAAAGATAAAAGTCAGAAGTCTTAGATAAAAAGTTTTTGAGATAACGAAGTCAAAGTTTTGAGATTTGGGCCCAAACTTTTAGAAAAAAATGTCAAAATTATGAGGAAAAAATTACAATGAGATACAAACTCAGCTCAACCTTCAGTTTGTTTACATAAAAGTCAGATGTTTTGGTTAAGAAGTCAATATTTTGAGTCAATGAAGTCAATTTTTTGAGATTTAGGCCCAAAGTTCAAGAAAAGAAAAGTCAAAATTATGGGAAAAAAATAAATTGTAGGATTAAGTACAAAATGTGAGCTAATGATGTCAAAATCATGACTAGAAAAGTCAAAACCTGGGGATTAAAAATCAAAGTTTTGAGATACTGAAGTTAAAATTTTAGATAAAAAGTCAAACTTGTATAAAAAAGGTACAATTTTGAGACAAGTCAAACTTATTTGATCAAGTCAAATTTAGTGAAAATGATGTCAGAATTATGGAGAAAAGTCAAAGTTTAAAACTCAGACTTTAACATTTTGAGATAAAGGTCAGATGTTTTGGATAAAAAGTCAGTATATTGAGATAATGTAATCAAAATTCTGAGATTTAGGCCTAAATTTTTAGAAAAAAGAAAACAAAATTATGACTAACAATTAAACGCTGAGAAAGAAAGATTAATTTTTCAACAAAATGAAGTCATAATTTTGAGATAAAAAGTCAGAAGTGTAGGATAAAGTGTAATATTTGAGACAATGAAGTCAAAACTGTGAGGACAAAGTTGAAATTTTGAGATAAAAGTCATGTTTTGGATAAGACGTTGATACTTTGAGATTAGATTTTTAATCAGATTATTTAGTTTTAATGTTGGTTTTGGAGAAAGAATTAACAGGAACTGGTCATTGGGGTTAAATTTAAACGTGTCTTAAACAGTTTTTCTTGTCTCACTGGTTTCTCCTCTCAGATGTAAACACTGTTTTCTCGTAAATCTGAGCGTTAATCTCTGAATTAACTCATGAAGCCGTTAAAAAGGTTTTTATTTAGTCTCCGATCGTCCTCCTCACTTCTGGAGGAACCTGTCGACACGGCGGCGCCGCTGCTGTCGGTGGTCGTGTTTCTGTGAAATCACACCTCCGCTGCTCGCAGACTGAAGCTGCTGAATGTTGATGCGATGCTCCGGAGCGTTTCCCTGCGACCTTCGCGCAGCTGCTTTAAAAAACACTGAATAATTTGTTGATTCTCATTAGAATCTTTTTTCACCCTCATCGTGGTTTTTTTTACTCTCCAAATATAAGACGACTGCAGCAGCAGCTTCATTTCTGAGTCAAAGATCTCAGAGAAACTGCTCTCCATTCATTTGCATTGAAAACAAACATGTCTTTACCACAGTAGGTGACGGTGCTCATGGGAAATGGAGTCTTTAAACACTAATGTTTGGACAAAAGCTCCTGTGGGCACTTGAGGAACTTCTATCTTAATTTTTCAAACACAGACAGTTTGTTTACTGTGTGTTTGAATCTAGTGAGGTTTATCTGAATTCACACACACACACACACACACACACACAGGATTTGTTGGTGCAGGATTGTAAATTTCCATCAATGTGTTTCTTTACACAAGGTTTTGTTCTCTCGCTTAGGCATGAACTGAAACTGTCTTCTTGAAAACGTGAGTGTGTGGGCAGAATACACACACACGCATGTGTAAACACACACACACACACGGGCGCGCACACACACACACACACACACACACACACACACAGTGTTGGGTCAGCTCACCGCCCACAGAGACTCCTCTGCAGCAGAAGTGACAGTTTGTTTTCCTCAGACAGACGGCAACAGGTTGGAACAGGAAGCTGGGATTATGGTGCTGTGTGTGTGTGTGTGTGAGTGTGTGTGAGAGTGTGTGTGTGTGTATGTGTGAGGGGATTTAATTCAGCAGCTTTTGGCACAGATGCAGATAAAGAATATTCTGTTTTTGGTGATAGAATAGTATTGAATTACCTAAAGTAGCCACAGTGTGTGTGTGTGTGTGTGTGTGTGTGTGTGTGCGCGCAGAGACTGCAGAGACCACACTGCTTGCTGTGGTTGCTGTGGTTACTCAGGTCCGTCTTCCCTCCCTCCCCCTCTCAGGCGGGGGACAGACAGGAAGTTAGTAGCCGTTGCCGTGGTAACTCTGATCCATTAATAAACTCAGGGAGGATTCATCACAACTTTAAAATCAGCCAATCAGAGCTCAGGTAGCATCAAAGGACTCCAGCTCAGACTTTCAGATCCAGAAATTCTGTCTGTTTGAGCACACTGTATTTTATTTTGAAAGTCTAACAGTGTTTTTATGTAGTTTTTGATCATTTACCTTCTCTTTATTATTTCCCGAACTCGTCTTAAAACCTGTGAATGATCCACAAGTTTTTCCTCTGGTTTTGAGGTTTGGTTCAGGAGTTTATGACCCTGGTAAAATCAGACACAGCGTGAAAAGAAGGAGCAGTTTTTTTTTTTTACAGAGAACAAACATGTCGATAAAGGAAATCTGAGCTTCGACATTTTCCTCCTGGACTCTGAGTCACGAGACGAGAAGAACAAACGCTGACGACTAAAGTGGCTTTGAAGTGGAGGAGCGACCTTTAAGTAAACGCTCATCATCATCGCACCTTTGACCCGTGACAAAGCTGCTGCTCTGTTTTCTAAATGCCACTTTTAAAACAAAAGAAAAGAAGAAAAGACAGAAGAAGAAGAAGAAGAAGAAACTGTGGCTCTGACTCTGTTCAGTCGCAGAGAACTTTTAACATTTCTTTGATTTAACGGCATCACTTCTTCAAAATCGTGTTGTGACGTTCACAAACGAACCGGTTCTTTTGAACGGCTCGTTAATATGAACAATGGGAACTGAGTCGCAGCTGGGATCTGTTCACCCCCAACCCCCCACCGACAGAAGAAGAAGAAGAAGAAACTGTGGCTCTGACTCTGTGTCTTTGATTTTACGGAGTCACTTCTTCAAAATAGTGTTGTGACGTTCACAAACGAACCAGTTCTTTTGAACGGCTCGTTAATATGAACGATGGGAAGCAAGTCACAGCTGGGATCCGTTCACCCCTAACCCCCATCCCCAGAAGAAGAAGAAATCGTGGCTCTGACTCTGTTTGGCCACAGAGAACTTTTTACAATTCTTTGATTTTACCGCGTCACCTCTTCAAAATAGTGTTGTGACGTTCTCGAACGAACTGGTTCTTTGGAACGGCTCGGTAAAATGAACGATGGAAACCGAGTCGCAGCTGGGATCCATTGGTCATGGTTTACACCTGTATAAAATACACAGAATTTGTACAAGGGGTAATTCAAAATAGTGACATCACTGTCAAAGCAGAGTGATATGGCGCCACCCTGTGGAATATTTACAATGAATCCAGATCAGACTTTAAAATCTAATCCACACGTCAAGAAGGTTAAAGTCAATATTTCATAATTATTCAAACTCATATTGGTGGGATATGTAAATTCGTTCCTCCCAGTGATTATTTCCAAGATAAAATGAGTTTTTCTTAAAACTTAATAAATATAAAAATGAGCCAAAGGAGCCAGTTTTTTGAACGGCTCTTTGAAAGGAACGGCTCACCAAGATCCGGCTCCTCCCAAAGAGCCATAAATCCCATCTCTACTTCAAAAACTGTGCTGACTTTTCTGAGTGAGAGTGTCACCTCTGAGGTCAGCACGATACTTCCATAAATTTAATTTCTTTCTCTGGTTTTCACCCATTTTCCTGAAGCAGCAGCAGCATTTTCTGACTGCAGCCTCTGGAGACGCGGAGGATTTAGTTCCTGCTTCATAAAAGGAGGAGTGTAACTTCTTTCTGCCCAGAGATGAATCAGCTCAGTTAATCTGTGAATCACAGATTTTCAGGGATCAGAGACGAGTTCTGCCCCTTTAAGAGATTAGAGTCTTCGTTAGAGACACGTTTCAACCTTACGTAGCTTCGGTTTTTAGGCCTGATCGCGCTGAATCATCTGCAGATGGAAAACTCAGCTGCTCCTCCTGTTTCCCGTCAACGACCTCGAACTGAAGTTACAGGAACACGAGCGAACGAGAGAGCGAGCGAGTCTCAATGACAGGAAAAGTTTAAAGACGTTTCCTCAGAGGAGCTCGACACAAAGCAGCAGAGACACTTTGACTGAAACATCTGAGGAAAGATGGATCAGGAAACTTCCCAACGGACGGAAAAATAAATACACGAAGTAAAAGACAAGAAGTTTGGGAAGAAAAGTTTAAAAAGGAAAGACAAAGGGATGATAGATATTTAAAAGAGACAGAGAGAGGATAACACTCATATTAACAAAGTGTTTGATTCTATTTCTTTACTTTTTCTTTTGGTGACTTCATTTTAAAACAATCATTTTTCTGCATAAAGGAAGATTAAATTTAGAATTCTTTTTAAAAAATATAATAGTTCTAAGATTAGAGTCAGAATATTTGAAAAAAAACTGAATTCTGAGATCAAAGTCAAAATTATGTAATTAAAGTCTTGTTTGTAAAAACGTTTGAATTCTCAAATCTTACAAGTCAGGATTCTTTTGACTTTTTAAATAATAATAATTTTAAGATTTAAGTTAAAATTTTTTAAAGAGAACAATCAATAATCTGAGATCAAAGTCAAAATCATTTAACTTAGTAAGGAATTCTTGAAAGAAAACATGTTTTAATCCCAATATTAGAGTCAGGATTCTTATACTGAAGTCAGAATTCTTTAAAAAATCATTGTTCTGAGATTTAAGACAGACTTCTGTGATATAAGCCTGAATTCTTTAAAAAGTTGGCTTTCTTACACTGTAAACTATAATAAGTTGACTTTACTTCAAAAAATACGCAAACTTGCTGCCTTACAAAAAGTAATTTCTGTTAACTCAGATAAAGTAGATTTGATGAACTTATTTTTTGTGAGTTTGCAGTCCTCAAATGAACTTAAATAAATTATATCGGAGTAACTTATGCGAAATCATTCCTCAGGTTGACCATGAGTGAGGAGGGCAGGGAGTGAATATAAGACCCTGCTGTACATGGATACATCACATAGGTGACACAGGCTGTCTTTGCCCTGGTATAGACTGACTGTCTAGGCTCCATGGCTTAGTCCAGCTGTCTACAGCATAGACTGGATGACAATCAATAAATTTCATTTTCTTCTGTAAAATTATGGGTGAAAATTCCTGTGAATGCTTTGCATTAGCCTCTAATTCAAACAGGCGTTTTAATTTGCCCACTCAAGCTGCCAATCATGTACTCGTCAATGCCACAGAGCATCGACAGTCAGTCAGTCGGTCGGTGCCTTGGTGCACAGACAGTCTGTCTACACCACTGAGCACAGGCAGCTCGTGTGTGAATCACCCATGTACAGCAGGGTCTCATGTCCACTGTGTACCCTCCTCACTCACGGTTACAGGGTTTGGTTATCAACTTTTGAAAGGTTACTGCGGTGACATGAGTTTTCAGAACTTAGTTCTTTTCAGCTTTAACAATTTCAAGTTTGTGATCAACTTTACTTGGAAATTTTGAGGCAATCGGTTTCCTACATTTTTCAAGTAATGTCAACACAAGAAACTTATCTTTACTAAGTTTAAGTAAGTAGACTCAACAGAGTGAGCTAAAATAAGTTAAGGTAACTTTTTTTTTTAAAGTAAGATTTACTATTACATTTTACAGTGGATTAAAGTGAGAAATCTTTAGAAAGAAAAAAAAATGAATTGGAAATCTGAGATTAAAGTCAAAATTATGTGATAGACGTCAGAATTCTGAAAAAAAATATTTATAATTCTGAGATTAAGAATTCGTCAAAGGAATAAAAGCTGATTTCTGAGATTTAAGTCAGAGTTCTTTTCGTAAGGTCAGGAATCTTTAAAAAAAAAAAAAAAGCAGAATTCTGAGATTAAAGTTAAAAATCTTAGATTAAAGTCAGAATCCTATTAAATAAAAAAATCTTAATTCTGAGATTGAAGTCTGGATTCCTAAAAAAGCTGGCGTTCTTAGATTTCATTTAGAAATCTTTAAAAAGAAGAAAAAAAGGATCAGAATTCTGGGATTCTGTGGTTTAAAGCCTGAAAACCAGATTTACCTGAATTTTGACGTTTTTGTTTTCTCTGTTTCTTCTCTTTCAGCGACTCTCTCCTGACGATGACATCATTTTCCTGAGCTCTCATTGGACAGAAGAAGAAGAAGAAGCTCCTTTAAACCGACCGATCATCCTCCGCCCCGTCATGGCCGACGACCTCTACAGCAGCACCTTCTCTGCTTCAGAGTCGGACTTTTCCTCCTCGTCCTCCTCGTCCTCGTCCTCGGCGTCCGCCTACATCCTGACGCTGGAGCAGCGCGCCGCCTTCGTCTTCGTCCTCATCCTCTTCATCTTCCTGGGTCTGCTGATCGTGCGCTGTTTCCGGATCCTTCTGGACCCGTACCGCAGCATGCCGTCCTCCACCTGGACGGACTACATGGAGAAAGACACCTTCGACTACCGGATTTCCTGACAGGCAGCCTGAGAGGCAGTAACCCCGGCAACCCACAAGTTAAACTGAGGCGGCGATCGGACTGAGAAAAGCGGAAACACGAGCGCACGTTTACCCTCAAGAGACGACCGTGACTTAAACTGTGTCCGATTATTCCAATCATTTATCATCTCTGCTGAGACAGGAGCTGTTTTTTTTATCACAAAATCTCCAATCAGACATCAAATAACAACCACGTGTTAATTTATCGACTCTCCTGCGAAACAAGATGACCAAAAATATATCAACAAAAAAATAAAAAACACTCAAAACCTCCAACAAATGATTTAAATACTAAAAGCAAGGATCATGAAGAATGTCTGTGAAGTCTGGATGTGGCCTTTCTGAGTTTAAAGAGGGGTATCATGATTTTTTGAGTCTCTATTTTGTCCTTTTTGTGTCCCCGTAGTGGGACACAGCTCGAAAAAAAATACTTTCTTCTCTCTCTGTTGTTTCAACTTCTGCATCTTTAAGCTCCCCCTTCCCTCTGATTGGCCAGCCCCATAGGATGGGCGGAGCTACAGGCAGACTTTGGTGTTTTAGGGCTGTGCTCCTTTAAGATAGGAGATTACTTTAAGGTTTGACCTCATCACAACAGAAAGTCTCGTGAAGATCTCGTGACGAGGTCCTGACCTCACGACCACCCGTAAAGAAGTTGCAACGACCTCGTGACAACTTCTTGAAGACTTTGCAAAGATATGAACATGTGATGACTTGTGACGACGTCATCACAACCTGGCGGCTCTCACAAAGATCTCATTAGGAACTTGTGAGGAATTCATGACAGCTTTTGTGGCTCCCTACACGACTTCCTGGCACCTCATCATGACCTCATTGCGACATCGCGATGACCTCATGATGACCTAGTGACGAACAGTTGGCAAACCTTTTGACTTTGTGACAATCTTGCAAAGATCTCATAGGAAACTCATGACAACTTCTTGAAGATTTTGCAAAGATGTGAACACATGACGACTTGTGACGACCTCATCACAACCTCATGGCGCCCTCTTTATGACCCTGTCAAAACCTTGTGACAATATCTTGAAGATCCCATTGGGAACTTGTGAGGAATTCGTGACAACTTTTGTTACTCTGTATGCGACTTCCTGGCACCTCATCATGACCTCATTGCGACCTCATTGCGAAATTGTGATGACCTCATGACGACCTTGTTAGACACATTTAACAAACTTTTTGAAAAATCTTGCAAAGATCTCATAGGAAACTCATGACAGCTTGTGATGGCCCTTTAATGACCTCATGGTGACCTCATTACGACTTTTTTGACATGTGATGGCCAAGTCACAACCTTTTGACTTCATCCTGCAGAACTCCAAAAGATCTCAAGATAAACTTGTGACGACTCGCAAAAGCCTCATTTCCCACTCCCATGACCTCGTGATGACCTCATTACAACCTCATAGCGTCGTTTTAAAGATTGGTGATGACTTGTGACGTCCTTGTCACAACCTCGTCATCACATCTCGGCGACTTCATAACAACCACGTGGTGACCTCATTGCAACCTTGCGATGACCTCATGCTTCTTTTTTTAGCTGTTCACAGACAGATTCAAGGGTTTTATTACGGTTTTAGAGCCAGAAGTGACAACATTTTAATACATAGTTTAACCGAAAACTTTAAAGTAGTTACTAAAACATAAACTCATGAAGGCCACGTTCACATCGGCCTTTTTGATCCACTTTAGTTCCCTACGTTAGGAGTGGTCCGTGTGAAAACAACCAAGCAAAAGGTTTAAAGCTACTAACATTTTTATTATCACACAGATTTTAGAGATCGTCAAAGTCGCCCCCTGCTGGGCATTAGAGAGAAAACAGCTCAAAGATACTTTCAGTCCCATTTTGAGTCAAAGAAGTAAAACCAGGAATTAAATTTGAGACATGATCCTCCTGTAAACTTCCAGCTCAAAGCCTGAAACAAAAATAAAAAGTTATGAAAGCTCTGAAAAACAACACAAAGGGAAAAATGTGCGTCGTGTTTCCTGCTGCCTGTCTGATCGTCGGCTCGGTCTGCCTGGCAGGCAGTGATCTGGGCAAACAAACACAACATGTCTTTAACAAACGACGGATTCAAATGATTTGATTAATCAACATAGCTGTCAAAATCAGACACATGACATCGTGGCTCAGATTCAGTTTGGATTAAAATCGTCTTGTTGATCGTGTTTGAAGCAGAAACATTTCCTGATCTTTGCCCAGATCTTTCTGCTGTCGTAGAAAATCTCTGACCACAGAGTTTTCTACTCTTGCTCTGCCTGCCAGGCAGCGTGTTGGGGTTGCTGCCTCTCACTGGAGAAGAACTTTTATTTTCTACTTTTTCACTTTCTGTTCCGAACGAATGGACACTAAAGTTTGTTTCCGGACTTTATCAGAGAACAATGGGCTGTTGTTCTGGAGGAGGAGGAGGAGGAGGAGGAGGAGGAGGCCTGGGAGACTTGGATGCAGGAGCGCAGAGGAGTGATGGAAGCTGTGTCGAATCGCTCCGACTGTGGAGTGGAGACGCTTTCCAGCGCCTCTCCGTCGGTGTCTTGCCAGCTCGCCTGTTGCTTGGTAACCGGTGTTTTCGGTGCCAGTTGATGTCTGAACGCCGGCGTCTCACCACCAGACGAGCAGCCGAAGCGGCACACACGCCTCTGCTGCTCCTCCGCGGCCAGCTCTGAAGAGAAAGGAGACAAAGCTCGGGCGGGGTGACAAATGAGCGGCGAGGAACACGACAGGTCGTTTCTAAAAATGTGGACGACCTGCGAGACGGCGAGGTGGGTCTGACATCCATCAAACACGCCGTTTCTCTCTGAAACCTCGCTGTGACCACGATTTACAAAGTTTTACTACAATGCACAGAGGTTTTAAACCAACCAACATCATATTTTTTTAATAAAAACACATCTTTACACCACTAGGGGGCAGCAGAGCGTGGAGCGGGGGCTGATTAAGTGAACGGACTCTTTAACTTCGAGCAGCTGTTTCCTGATAAATACAAACCTCTGTGGATGATAAACAACTTTAAGAGGATTTCTCAGCAGCTGTCCAGTTTAGAGAGTCTCAGTGAAACCTTAGGTTGAACTTTTATGTAAACTTCAAGAGTTAAAGAGGGGGTAGTCTGCTTTTTTTACTCTTTATTCTTTCCCTCTGGTGCCTCGGTTGTTTCTTCTCATGATTTACAGCTTTAAAAAAATCCCTAATTTTCTCTCACTAGTGTTTCAGTAAATCTTTTTTTTTCAAAACCTTTTCATTTAAGCTACTGTCCCTTTAAGACTCCATGCTTCACAGACCCCCTTTCCTCTTATTGGCTGATCCTCAGAAGATTTTATCACATGATTATATTTAAGTTTTTGCAGGGCATTTACCAGACGAGTCCAGAAAAAAAATCTTATTTCAAAGAATTTAAAGACAAAAATGATGTCTGAATTGCTTGTAACAAGTAACAGTCGGGTACACTGCAAAAAAGTAAGATAAAAATACTAACCTTGATGGAAAAATATCTTAAAACGAGTGAAATTATCTGTCCAAGCAGCAAGATAATTTCACTTGAAATAAAACTGATAAATCTAAAAACAAGAAGGCCTTGATAAGTATTCTCAGATCTTAAAACAAGAAGAAAATTCTCATTTTTAGATTAAAATGCTTGAAAATAAACTTCCTGAAGAAGAATTTTAAGTGAAATATACTGAATATGAGCAATAGAATCTAATTTCATGCTTCTTATATTCTTAACTTTAGCAAATAGAATGAAAAATATCACTTTTTAAAGTCAAAACTACTTAGAATTAGAGAAGTATGATTAAGATAATTCTTGATTTTTGAGCATGGGTTTGTAAAATTCTTAGCTGTTTGCTAAATAAACTGTGTCTTAAAAAGATAATTTTTTGTGTTATTCTTAAATCAAGCAACTTGAGGTGGAGCTAAATCTTGAAACAAGTTTTAATGTTGTGAAATTACATGTGAGAAAACCAAAGTAACTTGTTTTAACAGTTATCCACTCATTTTAGGATTCTCAGACAAAACGTTCATGCTTTATTTTAGATCTAACATTGTTTTAAATGCTAAAAATAAGTTTAAAAAAAACATTAAAACAAGATACTTTATTGAGCATATCTTGAAGTAAGATTTTACAGATTATTTGCAGTGTAAGAAAAGAGTTTCTCACAATAAGACATTTTCATTTCAAGAAACTTGATGGGAAATTTTTCTTACCCAATTGAAAGATTTGTATTTTATCGACTGCAACAATTCAGACATTATTTTTGTCTCTTAACATCTTGAAATGAGACATGTTTCTGGATTTGTCAGTTAAATGTAGTTCAGATCAAGATTAAAAAGACTTCTCTTGCTGAAAATAAGACAGAGAAATTTCATTAGATTTCAGTTTTTGCAGCGTAACTTCCACCAGAGAACAGAAAACTGGAGATAATTTTAAAGTATTTATAAAAGCGCAATTAGCTGTGTCTCTAGTTTTCATTTCCACCACCTAGATCTCCAACTCTGTTTTGTTATTTGGGATCTTAGTAGATTTATTTTTCGTATCTCTGTGTTTAATCTTTTAAAAACTGCACTGGTGTTTTTTCTCTTTCCAGACCTGAAAGTTTCTCTGTCCTGGACCTGGTTGGATATTTGAGTAAAGAATAAGAAGGACCCCAAAGAGCACCCCCTAGGGTTTGAGCACCCAGCACCCTCCTGCTCCAAAAGTGCGTCCTCCTCAGAGTCACCAAACGGCCCCGCGGGGGGTCCTGCACCTCATGTTGAACCCCCTTGCAGTTGTCAGAAACTTCCACCAAGGTCGTTCCTTCTCCTCCTTCTTCTTCTCTCCGTTGGGAGCGAATCCTCCCTCCGCTCTGTGAAGCTGTAAAGTTTTGCGGGCTCTCCTGAGGGGTCCTCTCTGCAGGGTGACTCAGCCTCCGCCTGAAGGAAAAACATCCTCAGAAACAGAAACAGGAGGATTTATGTCTTTGATTTCTCCTCCTGACTGTGGGGAGACGGCTGTCCTCCGCCTGTAGGAGTCACCGCTGATGGAGCGCAGCAGGATCAGGTGGAGGGTGGATCTGAAAATCTCAACAACAGCAGTAGAGGATTTTCTTTTTTTGTTGTTATTTTATTTTTCAAGAACTTATCAAAGATTTGGGGCCCTGTGGGAGTCCACACGGGGCCCCGAGGGGCATCAGAGGTGGAGGCAGAAGTTTGGTTTCTCCTCCTGAGTGTTTGTGAGGATCACTGAAGAGTTTCATCAAGTCTGACACAAATCCACGAAGCTCATTTTCATCCTTTAAGATCTTTGATTTTGTTGTTGTCACTTTTGCAGCTCGTCAGTTGTCCTCAGGAAACTAACGGAGCTGAAGTGTGTCAAGGAAAGATCCTCTGATGCACACACACACACACACACACACACACAGTTCCTAAACACACGTCTATTATCAACATGCATCTGGTATTTTTGACCCTGGTCCCTATTTTGCATATTTATCGCTGAGTAAAATGTGGAAAATAAAGTCCAGGTTTGAGAATGACCCTGGAACTAAAAACCAAAGTAACGTCTCAAAGTATCTTCATACTCAATCAAGAAACTTTATTCAGACTTTCTGGAAACATCACACATTAAAGAACACACACACACACACACACACACGTTATCCAGGATGACAGTGTAACCACAGACCTGCTTGGTAGTCTCACACACACACACACACACTGCTAAATGAAACACAATCTTCTTCTGCACACACTCCCAGCAGCTCACTGCCGAAACAACCCCCCCCCCCATCTACTTTACCTCCCACCCCCCCTCCACCTCCTCCTTTCTTCGTCATCCTCTTTATCGCCCTCCAGTGACTCTTTCCGCCGGCGTCTCGCTCCTCAAACTCTGTTTTTAAATTTCATTTGGCTCTGACAGGTGACTTGAATTGATGTTGGGTTGAAAAAAAAAAGGACTAGAGGAGGAAAAGTGTGAGATAAAAGAAAAGAGTCTCTCAAAGAGGAAGACGTCTCACTCTGTCTTATCTCCGCGGTCCTTCTCTCGCTCGTCTCAGCGTAAAAGAGCTGAACTCTCATTACTCTGCTGTCAGCTGCTGCTGCAGGGAGGGGGGGGGATCGATGTGGGGCCGTTATTTCAGTTTGAAAACGTCTTTTAAAGCTTTTAACAAATGAACGAACACAGTGTTTGACTAAGGGACCAGAAAAGTGCATTAACCTTCGTCAGAAACTGGTCGCACGGCGTAAGAGGCGTTTAACGAAAACTGTTTTTAAAGCTTTTAACGTTCTTTACACTAAAAGGTCACATTGTCCTTACAGAGCTGACAACAGGGGGCGCTGATTTTCTTAAATCCAGGACCTCAGATTCTCTGACTAATGGGCCTTCTGTTTCCAGACTAATGGGCTTTCTGGTTTCTGACAAATTAGCCTCCTGATTTTCTGACTAACAAGCCCTCTATTTATCTGACTTGAGGCCCTCACAGATTTTCTGACCAATGGGCAGTCTTATTTTCCGGCTTATGGACACTCTGATTTTCTGACTCAAGGGCCTCTCGATTTTTGGACTAATGGGCCTTTTGATTGTCTGACTAATGAACATTTTTGTTTTCCAACTTATGGGCCTTCTGTTTATCTGACTCAAGCGCCTTTTGATTTTTGGACAACACTGCAAAAACTGAAATCTAAGCAAGTCATTCTGTCTTATTTGTCGTAAAAAATTGTCTCATTGTTCTTAATTTGAGCCACATTCACCAGACCAGGTCATAAAAATGTCTTATTTCAAGTTTTTAAAGACAAAAATGAGGTGTAAATTGCTTGTGACAAGTCAAAAAAATCTGCCAATGGGATAAGACGAATTCACCCGGGAAGTTTCTTGAAATTAGAAAGATGTCTTAAAACAAGAATCTTTTATCTTATCCCATTGGCAGATTTTTTTTTTTTACTTGTTACAAGCAACTGATGCCTCATTTTTGTCTTTAAAAAACTTGAAATGAGACATTTTTATGACCTTGTCTAGTAAATGTAGCTCAAATCAAGAATAGTATGACAGATTTTACGAGAAATAATGTGCACTCTGGGCCTTCTGATTGTCTGACTAACGGTCTTTTTGATTCCTGACTAATGGGCATTCTTATTTCCCAACTTATGGACCTTATATTTATCTGACTAATGTGATTAACAGGTCCTTTTACTTTCTGACTAACAGTCCTTCAGATTATCTGTCTCACAGTCTTTTAGATTTGGCTCCAAATATTCAGGATTAGCAGAGAGGGTAATGCTCGTACAGTTACAAAAATCTATGAGGATTTAACTCCAGTGGTTATTTTCGCTCCCCTCAGTTTTTTTTCTTTAACCCCAGAGTTTCACTCTTCGTTCACCTCAGAACAGATGAAATTGAAACTCTATTCTTCATAAGCGTTTCTGTCAGCCGTCTCTGACAGTTTATGTCGTGACTCGATGTGAAGTTTAGTGAAAACAGCTCTGCAGGATTTCCATTTCTGCGTCTCGGTGACAAATCTCCGTCACTCCTCTGCAGTCGTTTTTGGCTCCAGTTCTTCACCAACAAGGTGTCGATCACTTCGCTCACACGGCTCCGTCAGTTTTTCATCTTTCAGGACTCGGCTCTGCGTTAACGGAGCTGGTTTCCTCACAGACACAGTGAAGCTTTAATTATCACCTGCTGAGAGCGAACGCAGGGGGCAGACGGGAACAAGGCCCAGAACGACGACGACGACGCTGAATAACACCAGTTTCTTTATTCCTCTTTCTCACTCGCTCTAAATCCAGGAGACGAGAGACGACGGAGAAGGAGGTGAAGAAAAACGAAGCTAATCCATCAAGATAAACATGAGAGGAACGAGGAGACCAGACATCAATTAAGCTGCTGTAGTAAACACAGCGGGCGGCGCCGCGGAAAACATCAAAAGAGCCTGAAGAGACGAAGACACTTTCATTAATCCACCAAACCAAACCAGATTAAAACACGACAACGTCTCCGTAATCCCAAACACACACAGGAAGATCCCACAGTCTCCGGGAAACTCTTTTATTTCAGCTGCTGAGATTAAATCTGGTTTGAAGCTGGTAAATATTTCACACATCCAAAAAGAAAAGAATCAAACACTGAACAGATTTACCCTCAGAGTCTGAATTAACGTGTGTTTTCTTATGATTTTAAAACTCTATTTTAATATGAAATTCTACAAAGCTTCACTTTCAGAGTCAGACTCACACTTTTCTGCCCAAAAACTGAAAAAAAAATCCAAACTTCAAAGACTCAAGAAAAGAAGTGACAAGTATAGAAATTTAAATTTAATGCTTTTATTTTGAAAAGACAACAGAAAGCATGATGATGTCTAACAAAAGACGTCAGGGTAAACAGCGCCCCCTGCTGTTCTGAACGAAAAAAACAATATTCATTTTTTATGTCACTGATTTGTCCCTCATGTGTTACAGCATTTAACTCTTAAGTGAGAAAAACCTCATAAAATAATATAAAAATAAATTTTAAAAAAGTGTTTAACAAGAGTTTTCAAGCCAAGATCAACAGCGACAAAGTAAAAGAAATGAAAAACATATAATTTGAAAAAAAAAATAATTTTATTTTGAGGGTAATTATAAAAATTCACATTACAGTTTCAATTTATTTATTAAAATAAGTGATTTTTTAAAAAAATTAAAGTAAAATTTAAATGAGAAAAGTTAAAATCTTAATTGACTTTAAAAAAAGACGAAATTTTAAATGAAAAAATGTAGAAAAATAAAAAATCAAAGTAATTATATGTTGAGTAAATTGATCATATTTAAATTGTGCTAAATATTTTTTTCAGTGAATATAAAAATTCAAGTTAGTTTAAATATGGTCATCGAAATTAAGAGTTTGAATTAGACTAAATGTTAAATGGAAATAAATTTCAAATTAAAATTCAAGTTAAAAGTTAAATAAGAAAATGAATGATCGAATTTTGAAATATTTCAACAATTTTATCCTTAAATAGTAAATTTAGCTTCTCAAAAATTGCATGCCTTTATTTTTGATATTAGTTATAAAGATTGAAAATGTTTAAAGCCTTGAGAGGGAATAATATTTTGAAGAGTTAAAATCATATTTTCTTATCTTTAAAGTGTTTTCTTACACATCTGAAGAGCTTTTTATGACATCACTTCCTGTTGTGATGTTTGTTTTTTTTAAGAATCAGACGAGTTTTGGTCTCATCCCTTTAATTCTGCTCCTCATCCATCTGCATCCTCCTCCTCCTCCTCTTCTCTCCTGTCCGCCTCCCTCTGCTTACTCACCCTCCTCATCACTTCCCTCCTCCTCTTCTTCTTCGTTTTTTCCTCCCACAGCTTCAGCGTCTCATCTTAAAGTTCACTGCAGCCTCCCTCCTCCCTCCCTCCTCCCTCCTCCTCCTCCTCTTCCTCCTTGCCTTACACTAAGCCTGTTTACATGGATTAGAAGCTCCAGCAGTCGTCGCTGCTGTTTTCTACCCTTTAACTGAGTCGGATGGTTTCTAGCTTCATATTTATTTCTGTTTTTACTCCGTGTGTTTTTTTCCTGTTAAGTCTCATGAACTGCAGTCGCTTCAGAGTGAACTCTGCCTTTAAGCCGCTGGTTTTCCCCCCAAAACTGTTTGTTTTTCTTCTTTTTTTCTCAAAGTACTTGAAGGAAAAATCCACTCTCAGCCATGAAGTGAATATTGAACGAATGCACCGTTCAGAAACATATCAGAATCACAAGGATAAAACCATTGACTGTATATAGAATGGACAGCGTGGCTCCGCCTGTCATCGTTCTACGATTTTGAAGCAAAAAAAAAAACTTTTCTCTTGCCGTCATTGTGCAGCCAGAGTGGAGCCAAGTAAAAAAGAGAAATAAAAATATTTATTTCTTCTTCTTCAGAGGGTTTAGTTTCCTTTTGGCTCTTTCCTGAAGTTTCTTATATCCCCAATAAAAACTAATCACGAACGGCAGCTGTCAACTATCGTAAAACTAAACTTATTTCGCGTTTTTTAACGTCCAATAACTAATGAGAAACTAACTTCTCAGGAAAAAAAAACACCCGAACATCATGCAGCCAAATTACATCGTCATAACACCTTAGAGTAAGGATGAGAGAAACGTTTCTACGAGGTATCGTAATTTTTTTAAGTTTTCCCGGCTCGTACCTGGAATACATGGGGAGGCGGGGCTTATGACCTATACTGCAGCCAGACACCAGGGGGCGGGGCTTATGACCTATACTGCAGCCAGACACCAGGGGGCGGGGCTTATGACCTATACTGCAGGCAGACACCAGGGGGCGGGGCATCTGCTGGAGGCTTCAGTTTGAACCGAACGTCGTTACGTCCACTCATTATACAGTCTATGGATAAAACATAAAACTTTTTTTTATTATAACAGTGTTAAATGTTAAAATCAGCTCATTTTGAATGAGTGTGTATGTGGTTTGTGGTGTTCCTGCAGCCAGCCTCTAGTGGACACTTGAGGAACTGCAGTTTTGACGCTTGGTTTCAACATAAAACATTTGAATTTAAAGCAAGATCAAAAAAAAAAATGTTATAAAAGGAAAAGTGCCATGTGATAATGTTATAATAAAATGAGATTGTCTTGTTCAAACAGGAAACTTAATCGATGAATCGACGTTTCAGGACAAGTTTTGTCCAAAAACTTTCGATCAGAGTCAGTTTTTGTGTGAGTTTGTTGTAGATGTTGTGGATTTTTCCTTGAAGCACTTCTTTAATTTTTTTTTCAATCCTGAATGAAGAGTGTGACCTGGTTTCTCTCTGTGTGTTGTGGCTTTTTGGAAATGTTTCATCCCAGAATTGAAGTTTTCACTGTCACACGCTGAATTTTAAGAGTCGTGAATCTGCAAAATCTGTTTTTTTTTTTTTAAATTATTTATCTGAAAATAGTGTGAAAACCAAAAAAAGACAGTGTGATCTTTCCAACTTTCACACGGAGGAAAAAATGTTGTGACTCTGTTGATCTGTTTGCTCACGCGGTTTCTCACAACTTCTTCAGCTTTACTTTGAAAAAACACAAACACATGTTCAAACAAATTTAACCTGTTTTTATTTCTGCTCACAAAAATATCAAAACGCAGCCTCAAGAGTTATCATATGAAACGAAACAGTCGACAAACATTGATTTTTTTTTTTCCTCCTCTCTTAACCGCCACGCCCCGCTCTCTCTCTCTCTCCTCTTGGTTTCCCGCCGTGTCGATGGCGTGCAGGTCGTGTGTATCGGTGTGTGAACAGAGCTCCTCTATTTTCTAAGTGGTTGAATGTCGTCGTGTCAAACTGAAGTGTAGACTTTTCTTCCTGCCTTCTGTCGGAGCTCTTTTCTGCGTCTGCGCTCTTGTTTTGTAAAGAAAATAAACTTCCTCCTTGAAAAAAGACGCTGGGTTCTTCTCTGCTTCTTCTTCTTTTTCTTTATATGTCTTTATTTTTTATTTTATTTTTTGGATCAGTCAAATCTGTTAAATTGACTAAACATCCTCTTTTTCTCACACATTTTCCTTTTTGGTTATAAAATTAAGTCCAGAAGGTTTTTATGAAATTCCCTAAAATGTCTAGATTTTTCTGCACACCATTGACATTGACTCAAAATCTACACTAAACGTTAACAAAACTTTTGAGGCATAAAAAATGTTTGCACGCAAATAAATCTATTTATTCATTTATTCAGTGAAGCTTGTGGTGAGATGTTATTATGGAAGCACATTTCTGCCAATTAAAAATGAAAAACTTAGCTTTGTTGGGATTTTTTTTAGACCATATTTGGTCAAAATTTGTAGTTTTGTTTATGAAAAAAAAAATTCTGAGATAAAATTCAAAAATCCAAAATAAATGTAGGATTTTGAGATTTAAAATTTCAGAATTGTGAAATAAGAAAGTCAAAATTTTGCGAGAAATGTACAATTATGCAAAAAAAGTCAAAATTTTAAAGCAAAAAGTCAAAATCAAGAGATAGAAGTTGAAATGTTGAGGTTTTAAAGTCACAATTATGATGGGGAAAAGCTGAAGTTTTACTTTTCATCTCATTAATTTGACCTTCTGTCTCAAAATTCCAACTTAGTGTGAGTTTTTTTTATTTCTTTGACGGAAAGAATCTCAACAAAGCCAGTGTTTAATTTCTATATTTTTAACTGGTAAAATGGACTTTTGTACATTATTTATGTTATTATTACAGAAAATTTCAATTCGAACAAAAAAAGTGTTTCAAATCTTTGGGTTATGAAGCTACTTCATCATTTTTCGGGGGTTAGTGTGGGGGTTAATTGATTAGAGCTCACTGTCAGTCATCAACATTAACAGGAAGTCACTTATAATCATGTGACTGTCTGAGCTTTACATGCAGGGGGAGCTGGGAAAATCTACATCATTGATATCTTCAACATTGGGATATTAATGTCTTGAATTTTCTAATCTCGATAACAATATATCTTCCAGCACTACTATTAGGGCATTTTAGCAAATTTAGGCTCCCAAAGATTATTTTATGAAGGATCTACATGTTTATGAGGATTTTATTTCATACACAAATTCATTGGTAATGTCTTTATTCTGTCCTTCTTGACTCCTGTAGTTTCTTAACATGATGAAAAATATGGACATAATTTCATATCTCGATATTGATATGAGATAATATGACTCTGGGATTAGAGAAAACTACGCATTTTTCAGAAAAATAAAAACATGGTATTAAAAACATGTGTATTTTGGCTTTGGGGGCTCGTACGGGATGCTTTGGCTCTTTAGAGGATCCTTTGGCACAGGTTTTTGCTCCAAAATTGGCAAACTTATTGGCTACTTATAGGACACTTTGGCTTCCAAAAGTGTACTTTAACATATGTTTTGATTTTCAAAATGGACTAAAAGTTTGTTTTGGCTCCCAGGAGGTTGTGGCACGTCAACCAAGTGGACACTTGAGTGCATGTTTTGGCTCCCAAAATGGCACTAAGGTGACTATTAAGGCTCCAAAGAGGGATTTTAGGTGTATTTTGGCTTTGGGGGCTCGTACGGGATGCTTTGGCTCCCTAGAGGATCATTTGGTGCAGGTTTTGCTCCCAAATTGGTAAACTTATGGCTTCTTATAGGGCACTTTGGCCTTCAAAAGTGTACTTAAACAAATGTTTTGATTTTCAAAATGGGTCAAAATTCACTTTAATCTTTCTTGATAAACGAACACATAAAACATCGTCCGAAAACAGATTTTAACCATTGAATGAATTTAAAAACATCTCTAATACTGAGTGCTTTTTTGTTTTTGTTTTTAATTCAACCTTTTTTTTTTCTTCTCCTGAGGCTTCAGAAAGAAATGAGAACTTTTTACCCCTTAAATTTAATATATTTTCACTCATTATTGTGTCCAAATGAGTTTTTTAGTTTAAATATTTGAATCAAAAATTCAGCTCATTCTTCTTGTTTGAATACTGAGAGTGATTCTCACTGCACATTGATTTCTCGATTTCTTGTCAGGTAAAAATATCTCCAGACTTTTCCTCATGTTTTAAAAAAACAGCGTAACTAGGCGCCATGTCCTCTCTGTTGGTTTTCTGTTCACAGACATATGGAAATCTAAAATTAGCTCCTGTTTCTATCGTCTGTGTGTGTGTGTGTTTGTGTGTGTGTGTGTGAGTCATCATACATGACAACACTGACAGATGGAGGACGGGCGGAGACACACACGACAACACGCTGTTAAACACACTCGAGTCATGTTCAGTTTGATCCCCTGTTACACACACACACACACACACACACACACACACACACACACACAAAGAAATCTGCTAAATGTTCAGCTGGGAGTCTTAAGAAAAAGAAGAAAAAGAATAAATCCTGAGGACATTCAGACTCCGAGCAGGATGTGTTGTGTGTTGGTTCAACACCCTGAGGTCTAACGAGTCAAAATGTACACACACACACACACACACACACACACACAGACACACACACACACACACACACGTCATTTCCAGGTCTTAAACTGTCTCTAACTTCACTGTAACAGACAGAAAAGTTCCCATGAAGAAGTTTCCGTAAAAACCTGAGGATCTTCAGTGATGCTGAAGTTTTCTCCTCCAGGATGAAGTTTCTACTGAAAGTCGGCGCCGTTTTCTGTGAGTTTCATCTTCACTTTTTTCTACATTTTATTAGAGTTTGGGGACTTTGAAAAGAAGCAGCAGTTGGTTCAGTAAGGACAATCAATCTAATCTGTATCTCAAAAGTTTGACTTTTTATTTCAACAATTTTACTTTTTTCCTATAATTTTGACTTATTTCAAATTTCACTTTTAAACTCAAATGTGGAAATATTATTATTTACTTCTGTCCCAATTTGACTTTTTATCTCAGAATTCTGACTTTACATTACAATTTTGGCTTTTGTTTTTAAATTCTGACTTCTTGTCACATACTTTTGACTTTTTATCTTATAATTTCAACTCTTAATCTAAAAGATTTTGACAATTTGTCCCCAAAGAATTTCACTTTTTATCTTGAATGTGGACATTTAATCTTGGAATTATGACTTTTATCTCACAACTTTAACTTTTTATCTCAGAAATTTGACTCTATATTACAATTCTGACTTATAATCTTAAAATTTTATCTTAAACTGATGATTTTTTTTTCTTGATATTTTCACACTTTATCTAGGAATTTTGACTTTTTATTTCAGAATTTGGCTTTTTTTTTTATTTTGACTTTTTTAAAATCTCAAAATGTTGTATTTTATCCCAAAAAGGAGATTTTTTATCCTAAATGTGGACACAAAATCTTAGAAATCTGACTTTTATCTCACCATTTAAACTTCTTATAACAGAATATTGACCCTTTATAACAGTTTAAACTTTTATTCAAAAAGTTTGACTTCTTGTCCAATATTATTGACTTTGTGTTCTTATAGAGCAGGATGGGTAATCTAACAATCATACAGGCCACGGCGCCCTCATGTGGCCTGGAGGAGAACTGCAGAGTGAAACTGTATAGTTAACGACTGCAGGAGCATAAAGCAGGGTTCAGTAAAACAGAAACTCCTGTTAATGATCCTGCGTGTGTGTGTGTGTGTGTGTGTGTGTGTTTTCAGTGTTCACAGTGTTCTGCTGCATCACAAAGACTTCACAAGGTAAATTTGCTCTCACAGCCTCAGGTGACTCCTGGTGTTTGTTCTCAAACCGTTTCCTCTCTCCAGAAAAGCTCAGAGCTGAGTTTGTTACCTGTTCAACAAAAAAAACACAATATTTATAAAAGTCTGACTCATTGAATTATTTACGAAGGATCTACATGTTTATGAGGATTTTATTTCATACACAAATTAATTGATAATGTCTTTATTCTGTCCTTCTTGGCTCCTGTAGTTTCTTAACATGATGAAAAATATGGACAAAATTTCACATCTCGATATTGATATGAGATAATATGACTCTGGGATTAGAGAAAACTACGCATTTTTCAGAAAAATAAAAACATTGTATTAAAAACGTGTATTTTGGTTTTGGGGGCTCGTACGGGATGCTTTGGCTCCCTAGAGGATCCTTTGGCACAGGTTTTGGCTCCAAAATTGGCAAACTTATTGGCTACTTAAAGGACACTTTGGCTTCCAAAAGTGTACTTTAACATATGTTTTGATTTTCAAAATGGATCAAAAGTTTGTTTTGGCTCCCAGGAGGTTGTGGCACGTCAACCAAGTGGACACTTGAGTGCATGTTTTGACTCCCAAAATGGCACTAAGGTGACTATTAAGGCTCCAAAGAGGGATTTTAGGTGTATTTTGGCTTTGGGGGCTCGTACGGGATGCTTTGGCTCCCTAGAGGATCCTTTGGCACAGGTTTTGCTTCCAAATTGGTAAACTTATGGCTTCTTATAGGTCACTTTGGCCTTCAAAAGTGTACTTTAACAAATGTTTTGATTTTCAAAATGGATCAAAAGTTTGTTTTGGCTCCCAGGAGGTTGTGGCACGTCAACTAAGTGGACACTTACGCTCAGGTTTTGGCTCCTGGAAGTTAATGTTCTCATGTTTTATTTTGCCAAAGAGGCAGATTAATGTGATTTCCCAACCAGGAGGGTTTTAAAATCTGCACATGCTCAGTCTAAACATCCAGTGTTGTGATATTAACCTTTGACCTCTGGTGTTTATCTCAGAGAAGGCGCTGACCTGTGACCTTCAGGATCCCGCTCAGAGACTCGACTGCTGTAAAACACTTTCTCACATCATTATCGTTTTTTTTTTCCTTCTTCACTTTCAGTAATCCCGTTTTCTTTCGCCTCTTTCAGACGGCGGTTTGATACTCGTTCAGGACGTGGAGGTGAGTCACAGAGAGTCGGAGGTTTGCGTCGACGGTAGCCGACCCGAGCGGGTGGAGCCTGAGCTCTGCTCCTCGTCGCCCGTCCTCGCCATCGTCAGGAAAAGGTGATACAAACGTCCTCGCTCTGAATCCTTCAGCTGAGTTAAAGCGACAGTAACATGACCTCTCTCTCTCTCTCTCTCTCTCTTCCCCGTCAGGTGTAACGGTCGCTACAGGTGTTGGATCCCGCTGCATTACTGTCATGCAGCTGAGCCCTGTTTGACCAGGTGTTTCTGGATGGAAACCACCTTCACCTGTGAGGACGGACGTACGTACCTGAGCTCTTCTCTTTGTGTTTATCACTCAGAGTGTGAAAGTTTGTTCTGATTTTAAATCTGTGTTTAGGAATCCACTACGCGTGTCAGAGACATAGAGCGACGCTTTACTGTGGTGGGTTTTTATTAAACTACTTTATTTTGAAAAACTACTGTCTGACATGAACTTCCTGTGATGTTAAAGAGGTGTTGTTCCTCCTCAGGTGATCAGGTGATCAAAGTGTTGATGGCGAACTACGGCAGAACCAGTGACAGGGTCTGTCGATACCGCGCCCCCTACAGGAAACCACCCAGCACTTCCTGTCGTTTCTCGAACTCTCTGCAGGTGTTGGCCGACAGGTGAGAACGGTCATGAGATGAAAAAAGTCCTTTTTTGAATATCAAATATAGTTTAACAAACTTAAAGAGGGGGTAGTCCCAAAAACATACCTGCCATCATTTGACTATGACAGTGATCCCCAACCTGTGGGTCGTGGCCCCCTGGTGGGCCGCAGTGATATTGCAAGTGGGCCGCCAAATCATTTCCAAAACAGTCTGAGTTTTAATGGAGGGTAATTATACAAAAGTTACAAATAAAGGTCAATGACGTGACATCCCTTTTTTTTGTGTCCGAGTGCAGTATTTCATCACATGTATTTCTTTATTCTATGAAACCTGTGTTATTTGAACACATCTTTAAACTATTAAAATATAACATGTTTTTTTGTGTTTTGGTTCCTCAAACCCCCAAAATGTCAGGTGGTGCAACCGTCCTGACAAGTATCCACAGTAATTAAACTCTAAAAATTGAATGTCAGTTATTGTAAATGGAAATTAAAAATACAGTGGCATTATTTTATGCTTGAACCTTTTTAAATAAAACATTCTTTGCAAATAAAAAGAATTTTAAAGCTGTTGAGAAATGTAAANTAATGTGAAATGTTATTTTAACATCAAATTATTTATCTTATTCACAAATAAAAGAAATGAAACACACAAAATGAAAATGTATGAGTCACTACAGACACTTGAGAGATACTTGCCAATAATTTCACACAGAAAAAATAACAGGAACATATAAATATATTTTCATATATTTGGTTGCACCACCTGACATTTTTGGGTGCTCAAATTAAAAATACTAAAAAATAATGAACCTAAAAACTTTGAAATGTTGGTCAACTACTGAAATCTGTTAGAAAACATAATTCTTCACTCAGAAAAATGTTTTTATCCATTTTCAAAGAACTTTTTAAAAATAAGTTTTTTGACCCTCTTTTTGTCATTGACCCAAATAGCACAATAATTAAATCATAGTTTTAAAAAAACAAGGCAGCACATTTTGAATCGAAGCTCATTTAAATGTCGCATGAAAACTTGTTTATAATGTTAATTTGTGTGTTTTTATTTCCCGCAGGTGTGATGGGCGGCATTTTTGTTCTGTACGAGCCTCAAACCACATTTTCTCCAACCCGTGTCCTGGAACCAGAAAGTACCTGAAGTACTCGTACGTCTGTGTGGATCCAGGTACGAGTGAACTTCTCAGATTAGTAAAAGTTTAACTCTAAAACTGGTCACTTTAAAATCTTTTAAATCTTCTTCAGGATTAAATCAGACTGAAACTGAAGCTTGACTGATTCATCCAGCGTGTGAAGAATTTTTTAAACCAATAAAAGACGACGTCAGCAGCTGTGGAGCCGTTAATGTTAAAGAGGAAGAATCGACCTGAGTGTTTTCAGCAGAAGGATCCACTCATTGGAAATATTTGATCAATAAATCAGCAGCTGTGGGACGTTGGGATCATTTCCACGCGGCGCTGTAACGGTTTGTCTCTACATAACGTATTGATCAGTCGCCTCATCAATAAATGAAGAAACGCTCCAGGACGCTGCAGCAAAGTGATGAAAGAGTTTCTTTTTTTTAATCAAAGACACAAAAACTGCTCTGATCCTTCAAACCGCCTCAACTCAGCTTCAGTCTGTGAATCTTTTTATTAACGAACACAAATATAACAGGAGGAATCAGCGTTTTCTGTTCTGATTATAAAAGACTTAAAGATTTACAAACCTCTAAAAGTTCACATGGTGTATATGGGTCATTGACAAAAAGAGGGTCTAAAAACTTATTTTTAAAAAGTTCTTATATGATAAAATAAAAATCAAAATAAATAAAATCAAGTGAATCTGCCTGAACGAGTGACTCCTGCAGAGCTGATCTGTAAATAAGAGAAACCAGAGAAGAAATTCAAACAGAGAACTCAAACATCTTCAGAGGAATGTAAAGGAAAAATGTGCTGACTCGCTCACTTTTCCTTTGATTAACTCTGTGTGTGTGTGTGTGTGTGTGTGTGTGTGTGTGTGTGTGTGTCTTACCTTATCAAACACCTGTGTAAATGCACGCGGCCCGTGAAGCGGCGCAGACGCCTGAGGGCGAAGCATTTTAATGAAGGAGATGAAACTGTGCAGAGACCTGAGCAGGTTTCTGATGAGGAGCAGAGCGAAGAGGGGGAGGAGGGGAAGGTCGGGGGGTTCAACTGTCCAACAGTCAGACCAACACTTCCCATGGTGCACTGCTTCAGGACGTGCTCAGAGACGTGACGTTGGGCTTGTTTTATTTCTCTCATTGTCCTTCTCCGAGATATCCATCACGAACGTAGTAAGAAATTAGGTTTTAATGAATATTTCTTCAACTTTGTAACTTTTATTTTTTATCCTCTGGTTCTGTTTACTTATCTGAATTAATCCTAAACTAAAATATTTGTTCCAAGCTCACAAACATCACCTGAAACTACACGTGGCGTCCCACAGGGATCGATCCTTGAACCACTTTAGTTTCTTGTATATTTAATGACTTCAAGTCCAGTTTTTAAAATTTACACGGCAAAAACAGAAATCTAAGCAAGTCATTCCGTCTTATTTGTAGTAAAAAATGTTTTATTGTTCTTAATTTGAGCCACATTCACCAGACCAGGTCATAAAAATGTCTTATTTCAAGTTTTTTAATGACAGAAATGAGGTGTAAATTGTTTGTAAAAAGACAAACAAAATCTGCCAATGGGATAAGACGAATTCACTCGGGAAGTTTCTTGAAATTAGAAAGATGTCTTAAAACAAGAATCTTTTATCTTATCCCATTGGCAGATATTTTTTTTACTTGTTACAAGCAATTTACACCTCATTTTTGTCTTTAAAAAGCTTGAAATGAGACATTTTTATGACCTTGTCTAGTAAATGTGGCTCAAATCAAGAATAGTAAGACACATTTGACTAAAAATAAGACATAATGACATTTATGTCTTCATTTTATCTTCATCTCTAAAATTATGGCTGTTTAATTTTAAAATTTCATACAATAAATTTTGGTTTTTCATCTCAAATTCTGACTTTTGAACTCATAATAATGAGTTTTATCTCAAAATTTGAACTTTTTTCCTCAAATAATTACGTAATAAGGGCCAAAAATATACTCAACATATTTTTGAAGTTTCAACTTAATCTCATAAGCTTAACTTTATTTCATGATTTTCGCCTTAACTCTAATACTTTTGACTGTATAACCCAAGATTTTGAATTCTTCTCCTTTTTTTATATCAGCTAAAAAAGTTTAAATGTTCTTATAAATTTGACCTTTTGTCTCTAAAATGTGCAGTGTAGAAGGAATTAAAAGTCAGGTTGTACACTGTAAAAACAGAAATCTAAGCAAGTCATTATGTCTTATTTTTAGTAAAATGTGTCTTACTATTCTTGATTTGAGCCACATTTACTAGACAAGGTCATAAAAATGTCTCATTTCAAGTTTTTTAAAGACAAAAACGAGGCATCAATTGCTTGTAACAAGTAAAAAAAAATCTGCCAATGGGATAAGATAAAAGATTCTTGTTTTAAGACATCTTTCTAATTTCAAGAAACTTCCCGGGAGAATTCGTCTTATCCCATTGGCAGATTTTTTTGACTTGTTACAAGCAATTTACACCTCATTTTTATCTTAAAAAACTTGAAATAAGACATTTTTATGACCTGGTCTGGTGAATGTGGCTCAAATTAAGAACAATAAGACACATTTTACTCCAAATAAGACAGAATGACTTGCTTAGATTTCAGTTTTTGCAGTGTATAAAATTCTTCTTAGATACGATCTGTTTTGGTTAACTCAGCGTGAACCTCGTCACATCAGCAATTATGACTTTTATTAAACTCGTCGTTATCTTCCTGCTGTGGAACCTCAGGTGAGTCATTAAAGGTGCGACTCTTTCACAGCTTTAATTAAGATTTTGGTAGAAAAGGAGATAATTAACAAGAAAATGTGACTGAGAGAAAGAAAGGAGAGAGAGAGGTTTGTTTTCCTGCTGCTTTTCCTTATCGTGCGTGGAATGTTAAATAAAAAGCTCATGAAAAATGGATTATCATTATTTTTATTAGTATTTCTCACAGTGCATTAAGCCACCAGGGAAATAATCCCATAATCCCAAACCTTAGAATTAAAACTGGAGGATTAACCCTCTGAGTGCTGGGGAAGTTTCTCCTGACTGAGAAAATGTGTTTTTAATTCTGCTTTCCTGTTTCTAACTTTTATGTGAAGATGATTTCGATCAAATGTTCCCAAACATGAAGATTCAGCTGAGTCAGATCAGAAAAATCTACAGTTTGTTCCCATAAAGGCTCATTACTATAAATGTGATGCACAAGTAACTATAAAAGCCTGAAAATGTATTTTTGTTATAAGTCATTTTTCTTATTTCCAATCTGAAAATCTCTCTCGCTTGAAAAAATAAAAAAAAAGGTTTTGAACATAAGAGCCGACTGCAGCAGACGCCAGGTTCAGGATTTCCTTGAGCTCTGGCTCCCTCTAGTGTTTAAAGTGGATACTACACAAAAACAAGAAAAGAGGGAAGTGACAGCGTTCTGTTTTTTAACTGCAAATACTACAAATACTTCACTATGTACAGAAACATTTACAAACTTGACAGAAAATTACATCAAACCTTTGAAAAATCAGAAGCGTTTACTCTAATGTGAGGATGAAAATGAAAACTGAAGGTAAGAATTGTTTCAAACTTTCAAATAAAAGGTCAATATTTTAACATAAAAAGTGAAAATTTTGAGAAATAAAGACAAAATTCTGAGACAAAAAGTCAAGATTTTGAGATGAAACTTCTTAAGTTTAAGAAATCAGTTTAACATTATGTGGAAAAAAGTCCAAACTTTCTCATTTAAGGTCAAAATTTTAAGATGAAGATAAAAAGTCTACATTTTGAAATAAAGGCAGTTTTTGAAATAAAAGGTTGAATTTTTGATATAGAGAGTCAAATTTTAAATATTGAAGTCGAAATTATGACAAATAAATACAGAGGCAAAAAAAAAAAATAATAAAAAAAAGGTTTTTCGATAAGTTGTCGAATTCTGACTCTTCTCAAAACCTAACACCCATTCCTGCTTTTTCTAAACCGGACTTTTTAAACAGTATTTTTAGTTATAAAAACTGAAGAACACAAAGAGATATCTTTGACTCTTAACTTTTAAAAATAATGTAGCGCAAAATATCCTTAATTGTGTCAAGTTAATTAAAATAAAATCAACAACAATCCCAAGGAAAAAAGGATTTTCCAACAGTCTCAAGACAAAATTCTGAGACAAAAAGTCAAGATTTTGAGATGAAACTTCTTAAGTTTAAGAAATCAGTTTAACATTATGTGGAAAAAAATCCAAACTTTCTCATTTCAGATACACGAGTCTCCTAGTTTTTCTGAATGCCTGAGCTGTGACGTGTTATTTTGCAAAAAAAAAAGAGCAAATGAGACAGGAGATCTTGCATGGAAACCAAAAACTAAAACCCTCAATGACTTTCAAAATAAAACAGGGCCAGTGGACTATAAAGTCTCTTTCTCATTGTTTTTATTGAAGATCTGCTGCATTAAAACCGAAGACCAAACAGACTCTGTTTGTGTGAACTTCTCTAAATGAGAGTTTCTGCCTTTTTTTTTACCTTTCACACTTTCGTTAATCACAGGCGTGAAAACTAAAGTGGAAACTTCGCCCGTTTCCTCTTTTACATTTTAAGGTCTGACTTCATGTTACTGTAGTCGCTGATGTTTATCAGCTCTTCACTTCCTCAGAGTCCTGCGCTCCTCAAACGTCTCTCTGCAGGGTGAGTACAGATTTCTGTCTTAAACAAACTTTATTATTTCAAAGTAAAGGAAATTTCCAAAGTGTCGCAATCTCAACTTCCCATGGAAACTTATGGGGAATTTCCCGCTCCTTTGCAACTCTACTTTTTATTTACTCTGTGGTGCATTCTGGGTGAATTTGACTTTTCATCTTTGACTTTGACTTCAAATCTCATTTTATCTTTTATATGAAATTCTGGTTATTTATCTCAAGTTTCGACTGTGTAATCCCAAATTGGACTTTTTGGGGATTTTTTTTTTTTTTTTTTTTGGTCAAAATTTGGACTTGTTTTTCCAAAATGTTCACTTAATATGAGCCAAGATATTCTGAAATTTCAACTTAATCTCAAAATTTTAACTTCATTTAATGATTTTTGCTTTTAATCTCATAATTTTGACTGTATAATCAAAAGGTTCTGACTTCTTCTTCTTTTTTACGATAGCTCAAAATTTGACTGTTCCTATAAATATGACTTTATAGTTCTTAATATGGACTTTTCATATGAAAACTTGCCTTTTATGTCTTCATTTTATCTTTTTCTCTAGAATCATAAAATTTCATACAATAAAAATTTTGGTTTTCAACTCAAATTCTGACTTTTTCACTCATAATTTGGACTTTTTTCTTCAATATTTATGTAATACGGGCCCAAAATATTCTCAATATATTTTGAAGTTTCAACTTAATCTCAAAATGTTAACTTAATTTCATGATTTTTGCCTTTAAACTCATATTTCATATTGTATAATCTAAAATTTTCACTTCTTCTTTTTTTATATAAGCTCAAAATTTGACCTTTTGTCCCTAAAATTAACTTTTCATCTTAAATTTTGACTTCAAATCTCATTTCATTTTTTTATACAAAGTTCTGGATCAAAATGTGACTCAATTATTTGTAATTTTTTATCATGAATTTTGACTTTTTAAGCCATCATTTTGACTTTTAATCTCTTTTTTTTTCTTTTTCTCTAAAATTTTAGCCATACATCTCAAAATTTCATTTAACTAAAAGTTTGGATTTACATCTTGAAATTTGGGCTTTTTTCTCAGTTTTTTTTTTCCAAATTTTAAATTTTTGTAATTATTATTTTTACTTAATGTTGGCCAGAAAACATTCTCAACATATTCTGAAACTTCAGCTTTATCTAAAAAATTTAACTTTGACTTTTCTTACAAATTTGAATTTCTCTTTCTTAATCTGGACTTTTTTGTCTTATATCTTGACTTTTTATCTCTTCATTTCATTGTTTCATGGATATTCATCTTCAACATTTGACTTTTATCTCAATATTTGGACTTTTTTTTTCAAATTCTGGACTTTTTTTCTCAAATATTAACTTAACAATGGCCAAAAAATATTCTCAAAGGAGGATTTGTCTGAGAAAAGAAGTTGTTTTTTTCCCCTTAATTAACGTTGATGAATGAGAAAAGTCTTTGTTGTTATTTTTTTATCCACAGGAAGTCAAAGACGTGTTTCTGAGGACAAACATGTTGAACCTCTTTCTTCTCTTCACCTTCCTCTCTCTGTTTTTTCATCCCTCTCTGTCTTACTCGCTGGTAAACTGCACCATAAATTACCCCGTTTACCCCGGGCGACTTTTTGTGGCGTGCTCCGATCGTGACCTCACCACCGTTCCAGACGACATCCCCGAAAACGCGACGTCTCTGGATTTAACCTCCAACAGCATTTCCACGTTCAACAGGACGAACTTCTGCAGACTGTGGAGGCTGATTTCTCTAACGTTCCAGTACAACACTCTCTCACACATCGAGGACGGAGCGTTCGGAGACTTGGTGCGGTTGAGAAATCTCGTTTTGAGCGCTAACAGGCTCACGACGCTCACGGCTGACGTGTTTAAAGGACTGTCGGCGTTGGAAGTTCTGGATTTGGACAAAAATGAAATCACATCCATCTCCGTTCAGGCTTTCCGGCCTCTCACCAGCTTAAAAACAGTCAGTCTGGCCTCCAACTCTCTTCACCAGCTGGAAATCATCGCGTCTATTCTACAGCTACCAAACATCGAGGAACTGGTGGCAGGAATGAACAACTTCTCCACCTTCGACTTCGACGACTTGTTAGTGAACTCATCCAACCTCCGCACACTTTGGTTCAACGCGAATCCGCTCAGGAAGTTCAGCATCACCAGAGACGTCTTCCCTCACCTGGCGTCTCTGGACGTGTCGTATATCAAACCGGGTTTCGAGTGGAAGGTGACGGACCAGTTCTTTCTGAGGAGAGACTTCTGAAACATAAATATGCCCTGTGTTCACTCAGACCTTTGCATAGTCCACTACGAGGTTTCGCGGAAGCGGCACCTGATAGAAACCGAGCGACTGTACTGTCTCACCAAAATGGTCCCAGACAACCTTCACCGCACGTCCTACGGTCGCAATCTTTCAAACCTAAACTGCTGGTTGCTGTAGGTGCAGGAATTGTTCTTATGCTCCACCTAAGTCTGGCTAATTTACCATGCTACATTTTTGAAGCTTATTACTGTAGAACTATAAGGTCAAATTCATCAGTTTCTCCTCATTTGAAAGATTAAAGTCTCTAGTTTTAGAAAATATCATGTTTTTATATGCGGCTAAAGTCCACATCAGGATAAATGTAGGTGAAACACTTTTATCCTCTTCAATTTTTTGAACATCATCAACTTCAAGATGCTTCATGTCAGACATTAAACATCCACCACATCACTTCTACACCTTCTCATCTACATCTGGGTGAAATTTGAGCTTTTTAGGTAAAACTTTGTAGGAGTTAGAGAGTTTTTAGTCTCAAGTGACCAAACACAGCAGATATGTCCTCAATTTTCACAGTCCAGTCTGTCGACTTCGCGCAAACAAAACCAGCTGTATCAGTGCTCAGTGTCCTCTTTTTATAGTCAGCTTTGCTTTCTTCATGGAAAGGTTCAACAAAAATGATGAAATTGTAGTTCACAGTCACAGATTGTAGCTCTTCTGTTGCGCACATGATTGTGAATGAAGACACACTGCTAAAAAAAAGGTCTCACCAATGGTCTAAATGGCTACAGCTGGCTTTATGTGAAAGGTAAAGGTATTGGCTACATGTATGGGTGAGTGACAGGCCTGTTAGCCAATAAACGACCCTCTAATAAAGCTGTTACACAAGACCAGTGTGTGCTATTGGCAAGTCAAGCAAGGAGTGGTTGTTGTCTATCACAAGCTGTCCTGGGATGAAAACTCCACACTTGCATTGCAGCTAGCACCCTTAGAAAAACAAACTCACCCAGTTTTGTCAGATTGACATTGAGGAGGAAATGCTCTAAGACTGTGAAGCTGCTGTTATTGATGAGAACGGACACGACAGACAGACAAACAACGGACTTTACAGGAGAAATTTCACCACTTGGAATAATTTGATGAAACAACACTTTTGATATGTTTGAACTCTGGATTCCTCTGGTGGAAAGGAGAGTGAATATTCAGGGTACGGGCGTCAGGATGTGACGTAATGACCCCAAACAGGTAGGACGTCCACGTTGTTGTGAGTGATTCTTTCACTAATTACGTTTTGNAGTCAAGCAAGGAGTGGTTGTTGTCTATCACAAGCTGTCCTGGGATGAAAACTCCACACTTGCATTGCAGCTAGCACCCTTAGAAAAACAAACTCACCCAGTTTTGTCAGATTGACATTGAGGAGGAAATGCTCTAAGACTGTGAAGCTGCTGTTATTGATGAGAACGGACACGACAGACAGACAAACAACGGACTTTACAGGAGAAATTTCACCACTTGGAATAATTTGATGAAACAACACTTTTGATATGTTTGAACTCTGGATTCCTCTGGTGGAAAGGAGAGTGAATATTCAGGGTACGGGCGTCAGGATGTGACGTAATGACCCCAAACAGGTAGGACGTCCACGTTGTTGTGAGTGATTCTTTCACTAATTACGTTTTGTTGCTGAAGAAAACTGTGAAACAAACTTAGAGACTGAAATGNGGTTCTTTCTGAGGAGTCTGAAGACTTTGTATTTATACGGGACACAAGTGAGTCTGGAAACGTATCAGGTGATGCTCCAAAGCGCCTTCGCCGTGGACTATCTTTGGCTCGCTGACATGACAGAGTGGTTTTACCAGGGTCTGTTGGAAGTGGCGTGCAGGATGCCAGCGTTAGAAAGTTTGGATTTGACGACCAACGACATCCACGTCCTTAACGACACACTCCTTCAGCCCTGCTCTCAGCTCATTGAACTAACTCTCACTAGTAACGAAATGATCGACATGTCCGTGAACTCGTTGAAGCCTCTGAATCAGCTGCAGAAACTGGAACTGGACAGCAACTTTCTCTCCAAAGTCCCGGCCGCCATCAGAAGCCTCTCTACGCTACGAATCCTGTATCTGAGCAACAATGACATCGGAGAGCTGCGCTGCTCGGACTTCCAGAATCTAACGAACCTCGTGCAACTTCTTCTTCAGAGAAATCGCATCTCAGTGCTCAGAGCGTGTTCCTTTCGGGACTTAAACAAGCTGACTTATCTCGATTTTACAGGAAATCCAGTTTATAGAGTGCACGACACCTTCACTGACAGTCTGCCGAGCCTCCTGGTTCTTTTCATGAAAGGAAACAGTTTAGTTACACTTAACAAACACCTCTTCAGAGGCGTCCCTCGCCTCCACATTCTGGAGTTAGAATCAACGCAGATTTGCAGCCTGGACAACGAAACCTTTTACGGTCTCCATGATCTAGAAAGACTCGTTGTGACGTCTTATTCGCTCAACAAAGAGGAGTTCAGAGGAATGCCGAATTTAAAAAGTCTGAACGTTACTCTCCCTTTGTTTGGGGGCCTGGAGGAAAAAAAAAACCACGACCCACCTTTCATCTACCTGCCTCTTCTGGAGAGTCTTTCCATCCTTAACAGCAACAAATACACAATATTCTTCATCCCAGATCTCCTCAAGGGTTTAGGAAATTTAAAGTACTTTGCAGCCGTGCATTTCTTCCTGGAGGAACCCGACCCTGACACGTTTTCGTTCACCCCTAAACTGACCGGTCTCCTCATCACCCACAGTCGTATCTCAGATCCCGAACTGTTGAAGCCGCTGCCCAACCTGCAGACTCTGGATCTCCCCAAGAACAAGATCAGATCTTTGGATTTCCTGACGCGGACCAACCTGTCGACGCTTCGCCGGTTGAGCCTGAGAGACAACGAGCTGTCGGTGATCAACGAGACGGTGCTGCTGTCTCTCCCCGCGCTGACGTACCTGGACCTTTTCGGTAACCCTTTCACCTGTGACTGCAACAACATCGGCTTCATTAGTTGGATAAAAAACAACAACAAAACTCAGGTCGTCAACGCGTACGGGTACATCTGTTACTTTCCTCTGAGTCTACAGGGAACCAAGCTGTTGGACTTTGACGTTGAGTCCTGTAAAACAGATTTGGGCTTCTTCTGCTTTCTTTACAGCACTTTTCTGGTTCTGCTGACTCTCTTCACATCTTTCATTTACAACTTTCTGAGGTGGCAGATCATCTACGCCTTCTACCTCTTTTTGGCGTACCTGTACGACAGAAAGAGGAAGAAGAAGACGAGATCCGCCGACCTTTACGACGCCTTCATCTCCTACAATGTGGAGGACGAGGCCTGGGTTTGCAGAGAGATGCTGCCGGTGCTGGAGGGAGAACAAGGCTGGAAACTGTGTCTGCATCACAGAGACTTCCAACCAGGTAAACACTTTCTCCATCCTTCACCTTTGACCTCTGAATCTCCACTAGGGCTGAAAGATTTTAGACAAAGATCAAATTGCGATTTTTCTGTCATATACAGCGAGTTCAATTCAATTCACGATTTTCTTTAAATCAAACTTTAGTGAAGTTTTCACTTTGTACAGAAACATTTACAAACTTGACAGAAAATTACATCAAACCATTGAAACATCAGAAGCTTTTACTCTAATGTGAGGATGAAAATGAAAACTGAAGGTAAGAATTGATTCAAACTTTTAAATAAAAGGTCAATATTTGAACATAAAAAGTGAAAATTTTGGGAAATAAAGACAAAATTCTGAGACAAAAAAAATCAAGATTTTGAGATGAAGCTTCTTAAGATAAAGAAATCAGTTTAACATTATGTGGAAAAAAGTCCAAACTTTCTCATTCAAGGTCAAAATTTTAAGATGAAGATAAAAAAGTCTACGTTTTGAAATAAAGGCAGATTTTGAAATAAAAAGTTGAATTTTTGATAAAGAGAGTCAAATTTTAAAAATTTAAGTCGGAATTATGACAAATAAATACAGAGGCAACTGACTCTTCTCAAAACCTAACACCCATTCCTGCTTTTTCTAAACCGGACTTTTTAAATAGTATTTTTAGTTATAAAAACTGAAGAACACAAAGAGATATCTTTGACTCTTAACTTTTAAAAATAATGTAGTGCAAAATATCCTTAATTGTGTCAAGTTAATTAAAATAAAATCAACAAAAAATCCCAAAGAAAAAAGGATTTTTCCCAACAGTCTCACACTCAAAGACAGGTGTGTGTGAAACTGCTGACAGAACAGATCCTGGGTCAGTCAGGGGCAAAAGAAAAATCGTGATCACATGATCACGATGTCTGAAATTGTGATTTCGATCAAAAAACGATAAATCCTACAGCCCTAGTTAAAGGTGACATAATTCACCAACATTCATAAACATGAAGCCTCCTTTATTTTAACGGCTGTGTCATGTCAGTCTTATGTTTACCCCTTTAAATATGACAAATATTTTTTCACCTCCACTTCCTCCTTTTCTTCAAGAGAAAGGTCTGGTTTATTTTCTTAGAAGTGTTGTAGCTTGAAGAGTTTCACATCCCTTATTAGAAAGTGGGGTCATTGTTCTCACTGGTGCTTGGTTCATCAGCTCTGGTCTCTTTCTATTATTATCAAACTCATTTGAATATCAGTCGTGTTATTCTGGATGTGAACTGTTGCGTCTGCAGGTAAACCCATCATCGACAACATCACAGACGCCATCTACAGCAGCAGGAAAACCATCTGTGTGATCAGCCGCAGCTACCTGCAGAGCGAGTGGTGCTCCAGAGAGTTCCAGATGGCCAGGTGGGGGCGCCGCTTCTCGTTCTTCCTGACTTAAAATCGTCTTTCGCGGCTGAGCCTAAAGCGTTATGACTCGTGTCGTTGCAGCTTCCGCCTCTTCGACGAGCAGAAGGACGTGCTGATCCTGCTGTTCCTGGAGGAGATCCCGCCGCAGCAGCTGCCGCCGTACTGTCACATGAGGAAGCTGGTGAAGAAACGCACCTACCTGAGCTGGCCGCTGGACGGACAACAGCACACAGGTGTCTTCTGGGAGAAGGTGTGTCGAGCTCTGGAGACGGGAGACGCTCTTGAAGACACGAAGCTGCTCTCTGGAAACGCGGATCTGAACATCTAAATCTGGGCTGTGATTTATTTCTCTCATAAATGAACCAAACAAAATATAGTTGTCAAAATTTAAAGTGACCATACGTCCTCTTTTAACGAAGCATTCCCTGTTAATTGGTCATTAAATTATATCCAGGGAGATTTGATAATTTTCTCCAAAATGTTCAGGTTTTAATCAGCTTGTTCTACAGACCATTGATATTTATGATAAAACAAAGCTGCACTGAGCTGCAGATATTTTTCTGATGCATCAACCTGTCAAGATGCTAAGTTTGCACAAAGCACGGTGTTACAGCACCTTAGTTTTATTTTCTTTTAGTTAGTGTTCCCCCTAGTGCTTCATTTACTCTACTCACCTGTGTGACAGCACCTGCACATTATCAGGCTGAGTCTATTTAGGCGAGACCTCCTCTCTCTCTCTCTCTCTCTCTCCCAACTCCACAGCAGCAGCACATCCACTGCTGCTTCCTGGTGCAGGTATTTTTGGTTAATGTTTTCAATAAACAAGAGTTTAAGAACTAAAACCTTTTGTGTTGTGTCCATTATTATGTTCTGTGTTTGAGCCAGCCATAACATAATAATGGGGGCTCGTCCGGGATCTTAATTTCTATGAGGTGTGGTATGTCTAATTTCCTGAGGAGGTAGCACACTGGTTCTCCAAAGTACTACATGCAAGCTTATGAAGTTTAAAATTCTAAGATAAAAGTCTAAATTTTGAGATACAAAGTCAAAATTGCAAAATACAAATGTCAAAATTTTGAGATAATACTCAAAATTGTATGGTAATAATGTCCAAACCGAAGGATAAAACGTCATAATTTTGAGATAAAGTCAAAGTTATGCTTAGAAAAGTCAAATTGTGTTAAAAAGTCAGAACTTTGACATGAAAAGCAAGAATCGTTAGCTCATTTAGGGGAAATTATGAATCAAACTCAAAATTATGAGAAAAAAAAAAGTTAAAATTTTGAGATCAAAAGTTGAATTTTGACTTTTATCTCAAATTTTGTCAGTTTTTTCCCCACAACTTTGACTGTATCTCAATATTTTGGTATTACGATTTCAAATTTTGACTTTTTATCCCAAAATTAGACTTTTTTATTTTTGAATTTTGACTTTCCATTTCATAATTTTGGCATCCGATCTCGAATTTGTTTCCATTTTAATTGACAAAAAAAAAAGATACTCAACAAAACCAGTTTTTTCATCTTTCCATCTCTAACCTACAGAAATGGGCTTTAAAACATTATTTGTCTTTACATTACATAGACAAAAATGAATTTTTTTGAATAAATATATGGATTATGCAGCTATTTTGTTGTCTCTGAGTGTCTTTCTGTATTTTTGCAGGGTTTCTAAGAGTCCAGTAGGGGTCCACTTTTAGAGTTTTTATAATTTGTTTACCCTATTTCATGTGTTTGTTTCTCTTTACTTTGTCTTGCTTGCATGTTTATTTCAGGCAGGAGAGGGGAGGTTTGACAAAAACGATACATTTGCAAGTTTATGTTGTTTAGTTTTGTCAGGAATTGTCAAAGTGTTACAAACAAATAAAACCTTATTATGAAATGTTTGTGTTACTGTTACTGTAAAAGTTTTTTTTCGCATGAACAGAAATTGGGGGAATGTTTTTATTAATGTTTTGTAGCCCTTTACCTGCAAAGAAGTCTTCATTTGTGACCTGAGGTAAACTTTCTCCAAATATATTTGCTTCAAAATAACGAAGCTGTGTAATCATCCTCTCTCTATTTTTGTCTGTAACATCTGCAGCTTTATCAGGGAAATAATTATTTAAATGAATGTCGCCTGCATAAGAAGGTAACTGATGTCCTTAATAAGAACAATAAGGAAAATAAAAAGGGGCTGAGGACGCTTCCCTGAGGAACTCCATTATTAAAAACATGTTTCTGACTCATTTGCATTCACATCGACCAAAGGCTGTTTATGAAAAAGAATAAAACACTTTCTCTTGTGGTCTTTAAAGGTGCCAGACTGAACATGCAGCTGATGTGAGGAGAATTTTTGAAAGGGATGTGAAACCTTCCAAGCAGCGACGCGTCTCTGAAAACATGCTCAAGTTTCTCATTTCTGGTCAAGCTCTCGAAGAAAAAGGGGGAAGTGAAAGAAAATGCTATTTATTAGATTCAAAACAGGAGTGTTAAGATTGTTTATTGCACTGCACCAGCAAACTTCAGTGCAGGTGATATAAGGTGAATGTTACAGACACTTGTGTTAAACTGAGAGAAACATGGAGGCCAATGAAACTTTTTTTTTTTTTTTTTTTTTTTTTTTTTAAATTTGTCCCATACATGAGAGTTTACAATATTACAATATTCGATAAATTACACATATTTAAACATTGAAACTCTGCATGACTGGAAAGGAGCAGCTGGAAGAACAATGTTCTTATTTATTGCTGCCCCTATTCTGATCACAAAACTTCAAAATGTCTCGCCACCATCACCTCCACCCGACTCTTAGAGCCTTCAAAAAAGGAACTNGTGAGTGACAGGCCTGTTAGCCAATAAACGACCCTCTAATAAAGCTGTTACACAAGACCAGTGTGCGCGATTGGCCAGTCAAGCAAGGAGTGGTTGTTGTCTATCACAAGCTGTCCTGGGATGAAAACTCCACACTTGCATTGCAGCTAGCACCCTTAGAAAAACAAACTCACCCAGTTTTGTCAGATTGACATTGAGGAGGAAATGCTCTAAGACTGTGAAGCTGCTGTTATTGATGAGAACGGACACGACAGACAGACAAACAACGGACTTTACAGGAGAAATTTCACCACTTGGAATAATTTGATGAAACAACACTTTTGATATGTTTGAACTCTGGATTCCTCTGGTGGAAAGGAGAGTGAATATTCAGGGTACGGGCGTCAGGATGTGACGTCATGACCCCAAACAGGTAGGACGTCCACGTTGTTGTGAGCGATTCTTTCACTAATTACATTTTGTTGGTGAAGAAAACTGTGAAACAAACTTAGAGACTGAAATGTGAAGAATCTAAACTGAAGGTGTTTGATGGTTTTGTAGAAATGGTAAACGACCCACCAGCAGACCAGTGGAGCATAAGAGGTTAACGACACACTCCTTCAGCCCTGCTCTCAGCTCGTTGAACTAACTCTCACTAGTAACGAAATGATCGACATGTCCGTGAACTCGTTGAAGCCTCTGAATCAGCTGCAGAAACTGGAACTGGACAGCAACTTTCTCTCCAAAGTCCCGGCCGCCATCAGAAGCCTCTCTACGCTACGAATCCTGTATCTGAGCAACAATGACATCGGAGAGCTGCGCTGCTTGGACTTCCAGAATTTAACGAACCTCGAGCATCTTCGTCTTCAGAGAAATCGCATCTCAGTGCTCAGAGCGTGTTCCTTTCGGGACTTAAACAAGCTGACTTATCTCGATTTTACAGGAAATCCAGTTTATAGAGTGCACGACACCTTCACTGACAGTCTACCGAGCCTCCTGGTTCTTTTCATGAAAGGAAACAGTTTAGTTACGCTTAACAAACACCTCTTCAGAGGCGTCCCTCGCCTCCACATTCTGGAGTTAGAATCAACGCAGATTTGCAGCCTGGACAACGAAACCTTTTACGGTCTCCATGATCTAGAAAGTCTCGTTGTGACGTCTTATTCGCTCAACAAAGAGGAGTTCAGAGGAATGCCAAACTTAAAAAGTCTGAACGTTACTCTCCCTTTGTTTGGGGGCCTGGAGGAAAAAAAAAACCACGACCCACCTTTCATCTACCTGCCTCTTCTGGAGAGTCTTTCCATCCTTAACAGCAACAAATACACAATATTCTTCATCCCAGATCTCCTCAAGGGTTTAGGAAATTTAAAGTACTTTGCAGCCGTGCATTTTTTCCTGGAGGAACCCGACCCTGACACGTTTTCGTTCACCCCTAACCTGACCGGTCTCCTCATCACCCACAGTCGTATCTCAGATCCTGAACTGCTGAAGCCGCTGCCCAACCTGCAGACTCTGGATCTCCCCAAGAACAAGATCAGATCTTTGGATTTCCTGACGCGCACCAACCTGTCGACGCTTCGCCGGTTGAGCCTGAGAGACAACGAGCTGTCGGTGATCAACGAGACGGTGCTGCTGTCTCTCCCCGCGCTGACGTACCTGGACCTTTTCGGTAACCCTTTCACCTGTGACTGCAACAACATCGGCTTCATTAGTTGGATAAAAAACAACAACAAAACTCAGGTCGTCAACGCGTACGGTTACATCTGTTACTTTCCTCTGAGTCTACAGGGAACCAAGCTGTTGGACTTTGACATTGAGTCCTGTAAAACAGATCTGGGCTTCTTCTGCTTTCTTTACAGCACTTTTCTGGTTCTGCTGACTCTCTTCACATCTTTCATTTACAACTTTCTGAGGTGGCAGATCATCTACGCCTTCTACCTCTTTTTGGCGTACCTGTACGACAGAAAGAGGAAGAAGAAGACGAGATCTGCCGACCTTTACGACGCCTTCATCTCTTACAATGTGGAGGACGAGGCCTGGGTTTGCAGAGAGATGCTGCCGGTGCTGGAGGGAGAACAAGGCTGGAAACTGTGTCTGCATCACAGAGACTTCCAACCAGGTAAACACTTTCTCCATCCTTCACCTTTGACCTCTGAATCTCTACTAGGGCTGAAAGATTTTAGAAAAAGATCAGATTGCGATTTTTCTGGCAGATACAGCGAGTTCAATTCAATTCACGATTTTCTTTAAATCAAACTTTAGTGAAGTTTTCACTTTGTACAGAAACATTTACAAACTTGACAGAAAATTACATCAAACCATTGAAACATCAGAAGCTTTTACTCTAATGTGAGGATGAAAATAAAAACTGAAGGTAAGAATTGTTTCCAACTTTTAAATAAAAGGTCAATATTTGAACATAAAAAGTGAAAATTTTGAGAAATAAAGACAAAATTCTGAGACAAAAAAAAAGTCAAGATTTTGAGATGAAACTTCTTAAGTTTAAGAAATCAGTTTAACATTATGTGGAAAAAAGTCCAAACTTTCTCATTTAAGGTCAAAATTTTAAGACGACAAAAGTCTACATTTTGAAATAAAGGCAGTTTTTGAAATAAAAAGTTGAATTTTTGATAAAAAGAGTCAAATTTTAAAAATTTAAGTCAGAATTATGACAAATAAATACAGAGGCAAAAAAAAATAAAAAAAGAAGATTTTTCGATAAGTTGTCGAATTTTGACTCTTCTCAAAACCTAACACCCATTCCTGCTTTTTCTAAACCTGACTTTTTAAATAGTATTTTTAGTTATAAAAACTGAAGAACAGAAAGAGATATCTTTGACTCTTAACTTTTAAAAATAATGTAGCGCAAAAATATCCTTAATTGTGTCAAGTTAATTAAAATAAAATCAACAACAATCCCAAAGAAAAAAGGATTTTTCCAACAGTCTCACACTCAAAGACAGGTGTGTGTGAAACTGCTGACAGAACAGATCCTGGGTCAGTCAGGAGCAAAAGAGAAATGACGATCACATGATCACGATGTCTGAAATTGTGATTTCAATCAGAAAACGATAAATCCTACAGCCCTAGTTAAAGGTGACATAATTCACCAACATTCATAAACATGCATGAAGCCTCCTTTATTTTAACGACTGTGTCATGTCAGTCTTATTTATACCCCTTTAAATATGACAAATGAATGTTTTTTCACCTCCACTTCCTCCTTTACTTCAAGAGAAAGGTCTGGTTTATTTTCTTAGACGTGTTGTAGCTTGAAGAGTTTCACATCCCTTATTAGAAAGTGGGGTCATTGTTCTCACTGGTGTTTGGTTCATCAGCTCTGGTCTCTTTCTATTATTATCAAACTCATTTGAATATCAGTCGTGTTATTCTGGATGTGAACTGTTGCGTCTGCAGGTAAACCCATCATCGACAACATCACAGACGCCATCTACAGCAGCAGGAAAACCATCTGTGTGATCAGCCGCAGCTACCTGCAGAGCGAGTGGTGCTCCAGAGAGTTCCAGATGGCCAGGTGGGGGCGCCGCTTCTCGTTCTTCCTGACTTAAAAAACGTCTTTCGCGGCTGAGCTTAAAGCGTTATGACTCGTGTCGTTGCAGCTTCCGCCTCTTCGACGAGCAGAAGGACGTGCTGATCCTGCTGTTCCTGGAGGAGATCCCGCCGCAGCAGCTGCCGCCGTACTGTCACATGAGGAAACTGGTGAAGAAACGCACCTACCTGAGCTGGCCGCTGGACGGACAACAGCACACAGGTGTCTTCTGGGAGAAGGTGTGGCGAGCTCTGGAGACGGGAGACGCTCTCGAAGACACGAAGCTGCTCTCTGGAAACGCGGATCTGAACATCTAAATCTGGGCTGTGATTTATTTCTCTCATAAATGAACCAAACAAAATATAGTTGTCAAAATTTAGAGTGACCATACGTCCTCTTTTAACGAAGCATTCCCGGTTTTTTGGTCATTAAATTGTATCCAGGGAGATTCGATAATTTTCTCCAAAATGTTCAGGTTTTAATCAGCTTGTTCTACAGACCATTGATGTTTATGATAAAACAAAGCTGCAGACATTTTTCTGATGGATCAACCTGTCAAGATGCTAAGTTTGCACAAAGCACGGTGTTACAGCACCTTAGTTTTATTTTCTTTTAGTTAGTGCTCCCCCTAGTGCTTCATTTACTCTACTCACCTGTGTGACAGCACCTGCACATTATCAGGCTGAGTCTATTTAGGTGAGACCTCCTGATTGATCTCTGCTGCTTCCTGGTGCAGGTATTTTTGGTTAATGTTTTCAATAAACAAGAGTTTAAGAATTAAAACCTTTTGTGTTGTGTCCATTATTATGTTCTGTGTTTGAGCCAGCCGTAACATAATAATGGGGGCTCGTCCGGGATCTTAATTTCTATGAGGTGTGGTATGTCTAATTTCCTGAGGAGGTAGCACGCTGGTTCTCCAAAGTACTACATTCAAGCTTATGAAGTTTAAAATTCTAAGATAAAAGTCTAAATTTTGAGATACAAAGTCAAAATTGCAAAATACAAATGTCAAAATTTTGAGATAATACTCAAAATTGTATGGTAATAATGTCCAAATCGAAGGATAAAACGTCATAATTTTGAGATAAAGTCAAAGTTATGCTTAGAAAAGTCAAATTGTGTTAAAAAGTCAGAACTTTGACATGAAAAGCAAGAATCGTTAGCTCATTTAGGGGAAATTATGAATTAAACTCATAATTATGAGAAAAAAAAAAGTTAAAATTTTGAGATCAAAAGTTGAATTTTGACTTTTATCTCAAATTTTGTCAGTTTTTTTCCCCACAATTTTGACTTTATCTCAGTATTTTGGTATTACGATTTCAAATTTTGACTTTAATCCCAAAATTAGACTTTTTTTATCTTTGAATTTTGACTTTCCATTTCATAATTTTAGCATCCGATCTCGAATTTGTTTCCATTTTAAAATGACAAAAAAAATAAAAAATACTCAACAAAACCATTTTTTTCATCTTTCCATCTCTAGCCTACAGAAATGGGCTTTAAAACATTATTTGTCTTTACATTACATAGACAAAAATGAATTGTTTTGAATAAATATATGGATTATGCAGCTATTTTGTTGTCTCTGAGTGTCTTTCTGTAAATTTGCAGGGTTTCTAAGAGTCCAGTAGGGGTCCACTTTTAGAGTTTTTATAATTTGTTTACCCTATTTCATGTGTTTGTTTCTCTTTACTTTGTCTTGCTTGCATGTTTATTTCAGGCAGGAGAGGGGAGGTTTGATAAAAACGATACATTTGCAAGTTTATGTTGTTTAGTTTTGTCAGGAATTGTCAAAGTGTTACAAACAAATAAAACCTTATTATGAAATGTTTGTGTTACTGTTACTGTATAAGTTTTTTTTGCATGAACAGAAATTGGGGGAATGTTTTTATTAATGTTTTGTAGCCCTTTACCTGCAAAGAAGTCTTCATTTGTGACCTGAGGTAAACTTTCTCCAAATATATTTGCTTCAAAATAACGAAGCTGTGTAATCGTCCTCTCTCTATTTTTGTCTGTAACATCTGCAGCTTTATCAGGGAAATAATTATTTAAATGAATGTCGCCTGCATAAGAAGGTAACTGATGTCCTTAATAAGAACAATAAGGAAAATAAAGAGGGGCTGAGGTCGCTTCCCTGAGGAACTCCATCATTAAAAACGTGTTTCTGACTCATTTGCATTCACATTGACCAAAAGCTGTTTATGAAAAAGAATAAAACACTTTCTCTTGTGGTCTTTAAAGGTGCCAGACTGAACATGCAGCTGATGTGAGGAGAATTTTTGAAAGGGATGTGAAACCTTCCAAGCAGCGACGCGCCTCTGAAAACATGCTCAAGTTTCTCATTTCTGGTCAAGCTCTCGGAGAAAAAGGGGGAAGTGAAAGAAAATGCTATTTATTAGATTCAAAACAGGAGTGTTGAGATTGTTTAATGCACTGCACCAGCCAACTTCAGTGCAGGTGATATAAGGTGAATGTTACAGACACTTGTGTTAAACTGAGATAAACATGGAGGCCAATGAAACATGACCAGGAAAGTCAGTATTTTAACTTATTTTGTTCACTTGTAAGATTTCGAGGTCCAGTCATAGTGTGTGGGCTCCATGTTAAAGCTTTAATGGTGGGAGTCAGTGTTGACTTTCCTTAGAGTAAAGCAGCCCACTCATGAACTTTGTATTCAGTGTGTTTGCACATCAAGTACAAGTCAATGACTCAGTGAATGTTTGACGTCTCGACCAATCATCACCGGCCAACCAAACGTCCTGCGTTGACCCCTTTGCGTAAATGGAAAAACCCAACTTGAACAGACGCCACCTGTGGCTTCTATAAAGACCGAAGCCCTCAGCGCGGCTCAGTCACTCAGCTCCGGCTCGGCGTTCTCTTCCAGGTAAACTCCGAAAGGTAACCATCTGTGGCGACATGAATCAGTGGGTGAGCGCTCTGTTCCTGGTGGCGGGTTTGTTTCTGAGCAGCTCGGCTCTGACGGAGGAAGAATGCAAACCTCTGATCGCGCCGAAGGACATGAGCGACCACTCGGGGGTAAGAACACCAGTTTCCACACGCGACTATCTTAGCAACAAAACCTCAAATTCAGGTCTTATTGGATTAAAAAATAAAGATACCAAAATAAAATCTCCAGACTTTTGGTATCAGTTTTCAGTGGTTCAGTGGGAAATAAAAGTTTTCATCAGGGTTCTAGAAACTTACCACAATATCCTTCTGTATTACTTTATTATAAGAACAAACAGAAGCTTGTGCTGGTGAAATTGTGCATTATTTTGAACAAATTGTGACTATACTGAATAATACTATGAGTCTACATGCTTTGTTATACAGTAAAATTACGAGATTGTGGATTTTTAAAAGGTTTTCCCCAATTCGAATAAAGTGCTTTTTTTCAGTTCATTTTTTTCCAGTTTTATTTTCATCAGTTATAACCTGTTGATTCTGTGTTTTTAATTCATACAAATAAGCAAAAATAGATGCTGTTTATTTGACTTTGGGCTCCCGTAGTTCATGCATAACTCAGCGCCCTGGTTGGGGGCACCCCAGTCCAAAAAGTCTGGACACAGCCCTGCTCATTGCAGGTGCTTTGCTCATGGGCGGATCAGAGGTGCAAACTTGTCACTTGTAAAAAAAAAAAAAATATGTATATATATTTGTTGATATGATTTTCTATAAAGAGGAAATAAGAAAAGAGCATCTGAATGAAGAATAATAACAAACAAAAACATTCCTTGAATATCTATGACATTTTTTTATCCCTCTGTTTTATTAAGTTTGTTTTGTCTTATATTTTATTGAAGCCATTATAACCCAAGATATTTTCAGTAGTCAGAGGTAGGTTAGTCAGAAAGCCTGTTGGTTAGGAAGCCAGTTAGTCAGACGACCTGTTCAAAAGAAGGGCTTTTAGTCAGAGGGTTTGTTAGTTAGAAGGGCTGTTAATCAGAGGCAGGTTAGCCAATTAGTCAGAGGGTCTGTTAGTAAGAGGGCCAGCTACTTAGAAGGCAGGTTGGTCAAAGGAAGGTTAGTCAGAAAGCCCTTTGGTAAGGAGGCCAGTCAGTTAGACTTGTTAGTGAGAAGGCAGGTTAGTAAAAAGGATCTTTGTCCTCAGACGACCTGTTCAAAAAAGGCCTTTTAGTCAGAGGGTTTGTTAGTTAGAGGGTCTGTTAGTCAAAGGCAGGTTCATCAGATAGCCAATTAGTCAGAGGGTCTCTTCGTTAGAGGGCCAGTTACTTAGAAGGCATGTTAGTCAAAGGGTTCATTAGTTAGTAGGCCTGTTAGTCAAAGGTAGGTTAGTCAGAAAGTCCGTTGGTGAGGAAGCCAGATTGTGAGAAGGTAGGTTAGTCAAAAGATTTGTTGATGAGAAGACAGGTTAGTCAGAGGGTTCATTAGTTAGTAGCCCTGTTAGTCAGAGGGTTTGTTAGTTAGAAGCCCTTTGGTAAGGAGGCCAGTCAGTGAAAGGCCTGTCAGTCAGAAGTTAGTGAGAAGGCAGGTTAGTAGAAGGGCCTGTAAGTCAGAAGGACCCATAGTCAGATGACCTGTTCAAAAAAGGGCCTTTTAGTCAGAAGGTTTATTAGTTAGTAGGCCTGTTAGTCAAAGGTAGGTTAGTCAGAAAGCCAGTTGGTAAGGAGGCCAGATTGTGAGAAGGTAGGTTAGTCAAAAGACTTGTTGATGAGAAGACAGGTCAGTCAGAGGGTTCATTAGTTAGTAGCCCTGTTAGTCAGAGGGTTTGTTAGTTAGAAGCCCTTTGGTAAGGAGGCCAGTCAGTGAAAAGGCCTGTCAGTCAGAAGACTTGTTAGTGAGAAGGCAGGTTAGTCAGAAGGCCTGTTAGTAGAAAGGCCTGTAAGTCAATAGGACCCATAGTCAGATGACCTGTTCAAATAAGGGCCTTTTAGTCAGAAGGTTTATTAGTTTGAAGGCCTGTTAGTGAAAGGTCAGTAAGTCAGATGGCCAATCAGTCAGAAGGTGTCCTAATAAAAGGGCCAGTTACTTAGAAGGCCTGTTAGTCAGAAGGTTTATTAGTTAGTAGGCCTGTTAGTCAAAGGTAGGTTAGTCAGAAAGCCCGTTGGTAAGGAGGCCAGATTGTGAGAAGGTAGGTTAGTCAAAAGACTTGTTGATGAGAAGACAGGTTAGTCAGAGGGTTCATTAGTTAGTAGCCCTGTTAGTCAGCAGGTTTGTTAGTTGGAAGCCCTTTGGTAAGGAGCCCAGTCAGTGAAAAGGCCTGTCAGTCAGAAGACTTGTTAGTCAGAGGGCCTTTTAGTCAGAAGGTTTATTAGTTTGAAGGCCTGTTAGTGAAAGGTCAGTAAGTCAGATGGCCAATCAGTCAGATTGTGTCCTAATAAAAGGGGCCAGTTACTTAGAAGGCCTGTTAGTCAAAGGTAGGTTAGTCAGAAAGCTCGTTGGTAAGAAGGCCTGTCAGTCAGACAACTTGTTAGTGAGAAGGCAGGTTAGTCAGAAGGTTTATTAGTTTGAAAGCCTGTTAGTGAAAGGTCAGTAAGTCAGATGGCCAATTAGTCAGAAGGTCTCCTCATAAAAGGGGCCAGTTACTAAGAAGGCCTGTTAGTCAAAGGGTTCATTAGTTAGTAGGCCTGTTAGTCAAAGGTAGGTTAGTCAGAAAAACCGTCGGTAAGGAGGCCAGATTGTGAGAAGGCAGGTTAGTCAAAAGACTTGTTGATGAGAAGACAGGTTAGTCAGAGGGTTCATTAGTTAGTAGCCCTGTTAGTCAGAGGGTTCATTAGTTAGTGGCCCTGTTAGTCAGAGGGTTTGTTAGTTAGAAGCCCTTTGGTAAGGAGCCCAGTCAGTGAAAAGGCCTGTCAGTCAGAAGTTAGTGAGAAGGCCTGTTAGTAGAAAGGCCTGTAAGTCAGAAGGACCCATAGTCAGATGACCTGTTCAAAAGAGGGCCTTTTAGTCAGAAGGTCTCCTAATAAAAGGGGCCAGTTACTCAGAAGGCCTGTTAGTTAAAGGTAGGTTAGTCAGAAAGCCCGTTGGTAAGGAGGCCAGTTGGTAAGAAGGCCTGTCAGTCAGACAACTTGTTAGTCAGAAGGCCTGTTAGTAGAAAGGCCTGTAAGTCAGAAGGACCCTTAGACAGACGACCCATTCATAAGAAGGTCTTTCAGTCAGAGGGTTTGTTAGTTAGAAGGTGTCTTAGTAAGCAGGCCAGTTACTTAGAAGGCCAGTTAGTCAAAAGGCTTGTTAGTCAAGAGGCCAATCAATTGCAATACCTTTAGTCAGATGGCCTGTTAGTCAAAAAATCCTTACAGTAGAAGGCCTATTAGTAGGAAAGCTAATCACGCCACTTAATCAGAAAGTCGGGTGGTCAGAAGGCCAGTTAGCCAGAAGGCTGTTGGGTCAATAAACTAGGGGACTTGTTGGTCAGAAAATTAGTTTTGTTGTTGATGATATTCTTAAATCCAAATTATGTTTCTGGCTAACAGGCCTTCTGAGAACAACTTGGGCCTCTGAGAAAGCAGAACTCCAGACGTAACAGGTTTTAACCAATCATTTGCGTCATCAGCAGAGTGAGCGTAAACGTGAGCGTAAGCGTGAGCGTAAACGTGAGCGTAAACTTGAGCATTAACCTGAGCGTAAACGTGAGCGTCCGCTTCACTGACTCCATGTTTGTCTGCAGATGATCGGGCACTGGAACTTCATCGTGGGTTACAACAACGACGCGGCGTTCAGCTCCATCCTGAAGATGACCCAGAGCTCTCGCACCAACGTCACCCAATCAGAAACATCGCCCAATGACCTCATCATGATTCAGGAGAACAGGATGTGAGTAATAATTCAAACAATCTGCCGACAGTGGTTTTTCACCTTTCACCTTTTTATTGCGTCAGATAAACCCGCTGTACGCCACACTCTCTGACTTTCTCTTTGTTTATACAGAAATGGAAGCTGCATTGGCTCAAAAGCCGCCATAACCGTCGATGGTTTGAGTGCACACGCCCACAGTAAGTTACCATCTGTTAAACAATGAACGAACATCAGATGATTTCATTAACGGTGACTTTGGCTTTTTTAAGTCTCCTTTTATTGGCTCTCTTTTTGTTTAAAATGGATTTTAATGTCTTACTGGTAACTTTTAAAACACATATTTTCCTGGCTCCAAGTTACTTATCCAAAGTGTGGACACCAGTAGTTTATAGATAAGTGCAGCCTATATATGTAAAAAGAAAAAAAAAAAACCTTCTTATGCAGGCGACATTCGTTTAAATAGTTATTTCCCTGATAAAGCTGCAGATGTTACAGACAAAAATAGAGAGAGGACGACAGAGGACGATTACACAGCTTCGTTATTTTGAAGCAAATATATTTGGAGAAAGTTTACCTACTACATTATTTAATTAACTACAAGGTTAAAGTCAAAATTAATTATTTGACTACGAGAACAAAGCCTAAATAATGACGAAGGACTGGGTAAATAATTAATTTCAACTTAACTCTCGTAGTAAAATAACTAATTTTGACTTAAATCTCATAGAAAAATAATTAATTTCAACTTTATTCTCGTAATAAAATAATAAATTTCAACTTTAATCTCATTAAAAATGGATTTTGACTTTAATCTTGTAGTTAAACGATTAATTTGGACTCTAATCTCATAGTAAAATAATTAAGTTTGATTTTAATCTCATAGAAAAACAATTTATTTAAACTTTATTCTCCTAAAAAAATTATTAATTTCAACTCTAATCTCATAATAAAAAAATTAATTTCGACTTTAATCTTGTTGCGAACTAATTAATTTTGACTTTAATCTTGTGAAAAAATAATTAAGTTCGACTCTAATCTCGTAGCAAAATAATTAATTTTGACTTAAATCTCATAGAAAAATAATACATTTCAACTTTAATCTCATTAAAAATTAATTTGGACTCTAATCTCATTGTAAAATAATTAATTTTGACTTTAATCTCATAGAAAAATAGTTAATTTCAACTTTATTCTCGTAATAAAATAATAAATTTCAACTTTAATCTCATTAAAAATGGATTTTCTGAAATTAGAACATCAATTTGCTAATTAAACCTGAGATTAGAGTATCATTTTATTAATTCAAACTAAAATTAGAGTATCTTTTTGTTAAATAAATTTGAAATAAGAGGATTTTTTTAATAATTAAAGTTGTCTAATCTCATAATAAAAAAATTAATTTCGACTTTAATCTTGTTGCGAACTAATTAATTTTGACTTTAATCTTGTGAAAAAATAATTAAGTTCGACTCTAATCTCGTAGCAAAATAATTAATTTTGACTTAAATCTCATAGAAAAATAATACATTTCAACTTTAATCTCATTAAAAATTAATTTGGACTCTAATCTCATAGTAAAATAATTAATTTTGACTTTAATCTCATAGAAAAATAGTTAATTTAAACTTTATTCTCTTAAGAAATAATTAATTTTGACTTTAATCTCATAGAAAAACAATTAATTTCAACTTTATTCTCCTAAAAAAATAATTAATTTCAACTTTAATCTTGTAGCTAAATAATTAATTTTGACTTTAATCTCGTAAAAAAATAATTAAGTTCGACTCTTATCTCGTAGCAAAATAATTAATTTTGACTTAAATTTCATAGGAAAATAATTAATTTCAACCGCTGGTAGTTTCAAACCTGGATGGATCAAAGTCTTAACTCTTTAATCTCCTGGACTCTGTTTTTCCTCCCCAGTGTTAAACGTCTCCTCCAAAATCGAATCCCTTCCAACTTGTTCCGACTGCCTGCTCTTCCACGTCTGTGGCAACACCTCCCAGATCGGCCAGGTTTTGGAGAAGCTGCACGTCGAACACGCTGAACACGCTGAGGTGGTCCACTTCGACGCGCTTTACCTGATGTGTAAGACGACGATCCTGAGAGTTAATACGTCACTAACGCTCTGAAAACCCTGCTGCTTTTTGATTGGTCTGATTCTGTTTGAAGCCAAAGGAACAACACTGGAGGAAGCAGACCTGGAACATTTCAAGAAGCAGGCAGAATGTCTGGGTTTCACCGGAGAACCAGGCTTCAGCTACGACGCCAAGGCCGGTGCGTGACCTTTAACCCCTCAGATTCAACAATGACACGGAAAGCTGTGACTGACCTTTTTTTTTTCTTCTTCTTCTTCTTCTCTGCAGGTTTCTGTAACGAAGATGAAATCGTTCAACTTCAAGTTTAGAGACAAACTTCCTCCAGGGACGTTTGAAACTTTGTGGAAGTAAAAGAAGAAATGTGACTCAAAATGTGTGAATTGTTTTTAGAATCCAGAGAAACAAAAAAAAACCCCAAAGCTTCACCTCTCTCTTTACGCACAAACAAACAACATCTAAATCCCGGAAATGATGGTGTTTTATGCTGTGACCCATAGCTCCTCCCCCTTTGATCTTTTATTTTTAAAACAAATGGACCGAAACATCAAAAACATCTTCAACAAGCACCATATATAAGGTCAAGTTCTTATTTTGAATGATGTGTCTCAAATTTAGTGTCAAAGTCTGAAGTGACTTCATGAATCAAGGACTCTTAATAAGTCCCTCATTTTGAGCCTAATCTCCTTCAAATTTCATTCAAACTGTCAGGATCCATCCCTGGACACACCCTCAAACTTAGAGGATAAAACTCTATGTCTTAAAGATTTTTAATAATTCATTTTTTCCAATTTTCAGGCTGACAAAACTCTGCACCCTGCAAAAATAATCATTTAGCTCCAGCAAAAATGGTCATTTAGCTCTATCTAGTGGCCAGGCTGAATCTTTGGGTAGTCTGTAAGAGTTCAGCCACCAGATGGAGTCAAGTGACCACTTTTGCTGTGTGATTTCTTTCAGTTCTGACATTGTGACATTAAACACTCACTTTTAGAGCAGCAGGAGGCTGTGCTGTGAGCATGCAGCCATTTGATGTTAATATTCCATTCCAAACTTCTAAAACATCTTCAAGAAGCTCAGTTAATGAGGTCAAGTTTCTGTTTTGAATGATGTTTCTCAAGTTTAGTGTCAAAGTCTGAAGTGGTTTCATGAACCACAGACTCTCAAAAAGCCCCTTATTTTTAGTCTAATCTTCTCCAAATTTCATTCAAACTGTCAAAATCCATCCCTGGACACACCCTCATACTGAGAAAAATAAACTCTTTGTCTTATGGATTTTTAATCATTTCTTTTTTCCAATTTTCAGGCCGATCAAACTCTGCACCCTGTGAAAATGATCATTTTGCTCCAACAAAAATGGTCATTTAGCTCCATCTAGTGGCCAAACTGAATCTTTGGGTAGCCTGTGTGAGTTTGGCCACCAGATGGAGCCAAATGACCATTTTTGCTGGGTGACCTTTTTTCAGTGCGCAGGGAGGCTTCTTGAAGAAACATGAGAGCAGACAGAGGAATGTGCTGTGGCCATGCAGCTCTCTGCATGTTCTCATTATTCTATTTCAGCCGAACCCTGAAACACATGAGCAGGGGTCTGCAACCTTTAAGGAGCCATTTTTCTTTATTTCACATGGATCAAGGTCATTCCACAGCCACAGAAATCTTCACTATAAAAGCAAGAAAGTGTATAAAATTCGACACAGAAGTAAATGTATTTAAAAGTACAGCCACATGCAGGAAAGAACGGCCCTCGCTCCCATGTGGCTGACTGAGAACGATTGCAGCATGTTCAGACATGCACACAGGTCGACGCTTTTTAAAATTAAAGCCGCGAGCGGCGAGGAGCGGGGAGTCGCTCTCGTGAGGTTCTCCGAGCGCACATGAGCGAGGGCCCGTGTAAAACCACAGGTGGAGAAACAAACATTAAAGGTTGTTTTGAGAAACTCAAACTCACCAATATCAGTGAAAAGCTTCAGAGGTCAGTGACCCGTGCAACTTTCGTCCCCATTCATCAAGAGATTAAAGTCTATTACTCGCTGAGGCTGAAGCTCTTTAGCGTTCGCGTATCTCCCAACAAATCAGAGTCTCTTTGTTTCGATCTTACATTGAAGATTGAAGCAAAGACAGTTTGAAGAAAAGGTCGACTGGAAAATATCACACTGGCTGATTTTCAACTTACTGACTTATGAGTCTAGATGTGGTCGCCTTAATTTCTCACCATTTCCAAATCTGACACACAAATCAATAAAATAAATTTGGGGCCACTTTTTTTGCAATCCCATTTCAAAAAATGAAGAATACACAACTGTTTAATGACATTCTTTGTGCAAAGAAAGCTTCACTGTCTGACTCAAATTCTTGTTTTGGGAAAAAGCCTTAAATTCATGGTTCGATTTTTTTTGCTTTCAGTCTGTGGCTCAGAAATGAACAAACGACCACGCTGATTAAACGTCACCGTGAGAGAGATACAGAGCAATAATTTCTCCAACTAAATTTCCACAGGGCTTGAGAAATACACCTGAAATCCACCCCATATTTCTGCTGTCTGGTTTCAGGTTTCAATTCAAGTGCTGGAGCCGTGAGGCATCAATTTGTTGTAGCGGTGATCAAACAGTACAGGAAACTCTGCATGGAGACCTAAAAAAGCCTGTGACTTTCAAAATAAAACAAACCATGTTACAAATAGATGGTATACACGACCGGTCAAAAGTTTTAGAACACCCCAATTTTTCCAGTGTTTTTCCTGAAAATTATGCTGTTTAATGTCTCGTTGCACTCAGACGTCAAAGCATAGTACAAATAAGCAATTGTAGTCAAAAAAGAAATTATGGAATTGACTCATCAAAGTAGCCACCTTTGGCAGATATAACAGCTGAACACACACGTGTCATTCTTTCTACAATAGAAATCTAATATTCTTCAGAAAGCTCTTCCCATGTCTGTTGCAGAAGTTCCCATAAATGTGTGGCACTTGTGGGTTGCTTTGCTTTCACTCTTCTGTCCATTTCATCCCAAACCAGCTCAATGGGGTTTAAGTCTGGAGACTGTGCTGGTCACTCCATGTTTTCAACTTTACCAGCTTGTTCGTTTTTCACAAGATAGTTCTGGCATAGCTTGGACTTCTGTTTTAGGTCATTATCTTGCTGTAAGATGAACCCCTGACCAACTAGACACATACCAGGGGGTATTGTATGGTGCTGCAGGATGCTGTGGTAGCCGTTTTGGTTCAGGGTGCCTCTCACTCTGAACAAGTCACCAACCCTGGATCCAGCAAAACAAGCCCAGACCATCACACTTCCTCCTCCATGTTTGACAGTTGAAGCCACACACTGTGGAAGCATCCTTTCACCTTCTCTACGCCGTACAAAGATCCTGATGAACCCAAGATTTCACATTTTGATTCATCAGTCCATAAAACCTTTTTCCTGTCTTCAGTCGTCCAATGGCAATGTTTCTTGGCCCAGGCCTCTTTGTCTTATTCTGACGTCTTAGCGATGGTTTTCTTGCTGCAACTCGTCCAGTCTTCTCTTCACAGTTGAAACAGAGACTTTCTTACTACGACCACTATTAAGCTGAGCTTGAAGCTGTTTTCCTGTGAGCCTCCTATCACGCAAACTGTTGACTCTCAGAAACTTGTCCTCTGATTCAGTTGTGGCTTTGGGTCTGTCAGACCTCTTCCTGTCAAAGTTTGCCCCAGTTTCTGACTTCCTTTTGATGCTGAAGGAAACTGTTCTCACTGACACTTTGACTTTCTTTGCAGTTTCTCTGTAGGAAAGAGCTACATTTGTCAGTGTTATGATGGTCTGTCTCTCTTCCACTCTTAATTGCCTTTTTCTTGCCATTTCTGTAGCAACACACGACTTTCTGCAGCACGATACTGTTCAACTGATGCTCACGAGGGTATGGTACCACATTGTGTTCAAACTCTGCTTTTATGCTGACAGAGGGGCTTGTTAGTAATCAAGCAAACTTGGAACACCTGTAGGAATTAGTAGCAGCAGCTTTTTAAGGCTTGGTCACCCTCAGTTGCTGCAGGACAGCTATCAATTGTTAACCCATTTTGTGTTATTGTTCTGAAATGTTCTCTGTTTTTCAGTTTTGGGTAACCTTACTTTTTATTTTACCCTCTGGTCGTTCACCACTTACCGTTGTATCATTTCAAGCTACTGATTGGACTCAAGTGACTTGAATTGCAATAAATAAATGGGAAAATTGGGGTGCTCTAAAACTTTTGCCCGGTAGTGTACATTTTGACTACAACAACAAACCAACATAAAGAGCAGAACCGGTCCAGGAGTCACCAGGTTTAAAGTTTTACAGCCCAACGTGAACTGGGAGAGGATCATCACTGGAGTGGGAAGCACGGGAACTCGACGCTCTGTGACCTCAGTGTGAGTTGGCGAACACAGTCGACATCCAACGGAGTGGAGCCGGAGCGCACATGTAGGCTTTGTTGAAGCTTCCACACTTTTACGAAACATGGTTCGTTACTTGGGGCCTCATTGACTCACTGTGCTCACTCAATAATGGCGCTTTTCCACTATACAATTCCAGCCCTACTCGGCTCGGCTCTACACGGTTTGGTTATCTTTTCCTCTAGCCCGACTACAGACTCACGGTGGGCGTGGATCTTATAACACAGCTGCGCTAAAGTGCTGCGCAGAAGTGCGTGCATGTTCATCTATAACGCCACACAAACATCATTTTGTACTAACATATGTGCCACCGTGGTCTTTAAAGGAAAAAAAAAAGCTTTAAAAAGATTTCATTAAAGTAATACAGCGGCTCAATGTGGGTCGTCGTGACAACGGAGGTAAACAACAGCCTGGTGCTGCTGCACGCGGNAATCATGAAGGAGCATTTTAGGGCTGTATTTTGTCTTCATTCAGTCTGGTTCTGTGCCGTCAGGTTTAAATGTCATTAAAAACCCGTCGCTGACTTATTCCTTTGCCTCTTGTAAGTGATTTGTTCAGAGTCAGAAGCTGCAGAGACGACATTCTCTGACCAATGAGTGACCGGCAGTCCGTCCACGTCACCTTTTAGTATCGGCTTTACTCGCTTAGAACCAGGGTAGAGTAGGTACTAAAAACTGGCGTCTGACGCGTAGTACCGCGCTAATGGAAACGCAACACAAACCGGGTAGAGGCGAGTAGAGCAGGGCCAAGGCGAGTCAGTGGAAAAGGGCCATAAGGGACCCCTAGTGGTCCTAAAACAGGGTGCGGTTGACACGTGTTACTTATCTGTGTGATGACTGTTTGGGAATTGATTTTGCAAAAAGTGGAGTTCTAGCAACAAACCCAAAAACAAACAACACACACACTTGTTACAGTGCTGCTGTTACATCAAACAACCGCTCATGATCCTCAACAAGTGCGTTAATGCACAAGCACCGCTAACGTTTACCCCCAACGCTCAAACATGTTCCAGTGTCCATGTCACTGAGATCATATGAAACAAGCTTCCAAAGGATGTTTGGTGAGTTTACAGCAGCTTTTCACGTCAGAATATTTCACTTTGGTGTTGTTTATAATGAGTTCTCTCAGTGTATGTATACTGATCACTATCCATCGCTGGGAAACAGCATCTCCAGCCCAAAACCAATCAGGTGCAATCACAATAACAGGAATAAACAATGGTAAATAAACTAAAACATCACAATAACTTCTCTCTTTACACTCACCCATCACTTGTAAATGAAATCCATCCTCCAAACCTTCAGGATCCCACAGGTTCAGCGGCTGGTGTGTGAGCGCAGTGGTCGTAGCGTTTAGCATCAGTGGATAGAAAAGTTCACTCACAGCCAACTAAGGTTGTGGGACGAAGGAGGCCCAAGGGGCATCACATCACTGCACACTAAAATCTGATTGGCTCATGACACGATGAGTCAGGTGGCTTCAAGCAGAGTTGCCAGACTGGGCTTGTTTTGAACACATTGGGCTGCTTTTCAGGACATTTTCTTTAGCAAATCTTGAGGAAAATATTGAAACTCAACTCAACTTTATTCATGAAGCACTTAAAAAACAACCACAGCTGAAACAAAGTGCTGTACATATAAGGACAAACATTAAAACAAGGGGGAAAAAAACAGGTATAACACTTAAATTATTGTTTCATTGTTCCTAAAAACAATTTAAGAAAACAATAAGTTAAACAATAACTAAAAACAAGCCATAAAACACTAAAACAGCTGAGTCTCGTTCTGGGTTAAAGTGAACCCCGACTGTAAGGACTAACAGGCATGAATCTGCTTAAATGTTTGTCTCTAACTAGAATTTGTTGTTAAAAGACATAACAAATTGGTTTTTCTTTAAAAAAAAATACAGTTTAAAACACAGTTTCTATCCTTCGGGTGCAGTCATTGTTTTACTGCCGCAATGCATTCTGGGTCGATGATGTAGATTGGTTGCTTGGTGCATCTGGATTTGGCCGTTTCCTCACTACTAGTCACCGTAAGTCACGAGGTTTGAGGAGGGAAAAAACATAATAATGCCACATGTGGCTGCTTTTGGGTGAACTTTTCAGTCCAAAGGAAACAAGGAGACTGATGTTAGTCTGCACAGCTTCCCAAAAGACAAGACAAGAAGGAAGTTGTGGGAAATGGCTTGTGGGCGTAAACAACTTCCCATGGAGCCGCGGCTATGTTCTGGCCACTTCTCCCCAGAAGCATTTGCTGCATTTAGCCGGCCCATGCTGATGAAAGAGCTGACAGGTGTGGGTCATTATAAACGGAGACTAAAGCCAAATGCTGTGCCGACTATTTTCCAANGTATAAAATTTGAAAAAATATTTTCACCTGTAGGCCGCCATTGTTTACGTCGCAATAACGTCTGGGTAGTGATGTCATATGGTTGCACCGGGCTGGATCTCATACAGGATCATATAAGTCCTGGAGCGGACTTCAGTGGTTTCCAGAGGAAGTTTTGTGGGTTTGTGTTGGAAAATAGTCGGCACAGCATTTGGCTTTAGTCTCCGTTTATAATGACCCACACCTGTCAGCTCTTTCATCAGCATGGGCCGGCTAAATGCAGCAAATGCTTCTGGGAAGAAGTGGCCAGAACAAAGCCGCGGCTCCATGGGAAGTTGTTTACGCCCACAAGCCATTTCCCACAACTTCCTTCTTTTCTTGTCTTTTGGGAAGCTGTGCAGACTAACATCAGTCTCCTTGTTTCCTTTGGACTGAAAAGTGCACCCAAAAGCAGCCACATGTGGCATTATTATGTTTTGTTCCCTCCTCAAACCTCGTGACTTACGGCGACTAGTAGTGAGGAAACGGCCAAATCCAGATGCTCGGCACCAAGCAACCAATCTACGTCATCAACCCAGAATGCATTGCTGCAGTAAAACAATGGCTGCGCCTGAAGGATAGAAACTGTGTTTTAAACTGTATTTCTTTTTAAAGAAAAACCAATTTGTTATGTCTTTTAACAACAAATTCTAGTTAGAGACAAACATTTAAGCAGATTCATGCCTGTTAGTCCTTACAGTCGGGGTTCCCTTTAAGATTGAGAGTTAAGACAGGAATTGGAATTCACCCAAAATGTCTTACTGATGCCAGAAAAAGATCATCTCTGAACACACACTCCAATCAACTAAGAACAGGAAACTTTGGCTACAATTGACACAGGTTCACCAAAACTGGACCATAGAAAACTGAGAAACGTTGCCTTGTCTGATGAGTACGGGTTTCTACACTGCATTGAAAGTCTTAAATATAAAAGCATGGATCCATCCAACCTTGGATCGACTACTGGTCAAGTCCAGTGGGGTAGATTTTCTCTGCACACTTTGGTTCCTTTGGTAGCGACTGAGCGTGGCTGCCCCAGATGGAGGTTGTTTTGTGATGTCCTGTTTACTCACTTTATTTGTGGATCGTGTTCGATGAAGGACACGTTGATAAATCTGTAAATGTTTGACTCACAAAACAAACGGTCCCCAGAAATCCGACCAACAGCTCAACCTGGAACCATTGTATAACCGTTAAAAATGTGTTTAATGAATCCAGGCTACAAACATTGAAGAGAAAAAAAAAAAAAAGATCCTGGAAGAGGGAGAGGGGCTTTGTACATCTGAGGATTCAGGCCAAGCTACAAAAAGAAAAGAAAGGAGAAAATTTATAAGATAAATCTCATACATTTATAAGAACCAAGTCATAAACTTACAAAGCTTCAGTCACTGAATTACAAAAATGAAGTTGTAAACCTACGAGAATACAGTGATAAAATTACATAAATAAAGCTGTTAACTTACTTAAATGAAGTTTTAAACTTACAAGAACAAAGTTATCTTGCAAGAAAGTCATAAACATGCAAGAATAAAGTCATAAACATGCAAGAATAAAGTCATAAACGTACAAGAATAAAGTCATAAACATACAAGAATAAAGTCGTAAACATACAAGAATAAAGTCATAAACATACAAGAATAAAGTCATAAACATGCAAGAAAGTTATAAACATGCAAGAATAAAGTCATAAACATACAAGAATAAAGTCGTAAACGTACAAGAATAAAGTCATAAACATACAAGAATAAAGTCGTAAACGTACAAGAATAAATCATAAACTTAAGAAAATAGAGTAATAAACTCATGCTGATTAAACTCATGAGAATAAAGTTAACTTACAAGTTTGATAACTTAGACCAGTGGTTCCCAACTTTTTCCAATTCAGGGCCCACTTTTCAGTCTCAAGAAATTTCGCGGCCCACAACTGACCCTGTTAGTGCTGATTTTGCAACAACTGGTTAAAAGTTGGGATAGTGATTAAATTTTTAGATTATACATTTGTTTTATTACATTTTGTGTTTCATTACATGTTTTAATTACACTTCAGACTTTTGAAATTTGGGGTCATGTTACATGTTGGGCTTCTTAAACGACTTTTCTTCTATACAAATATTTGAACATGTTTAAGTTTTAACATTTTAAACATTATTCTTTATATTTGCATCTTTATACAATTACCCCTCATTAAATTTCAGACTTTTTTGGAAATGATTTGGCGGCCCATTTGCAATACCTCCGCGGCCCACCAGGGGACCATGGACCACAGGTTGGGAAACACTGACTTAGACTAATGAAGTTATAAAGTTACAAGAATAAAGTCATAAATGTCCCAAATAAAATCGTAATCTAACAAGAAAAAAGTTATAAAGTTACAAGGATAAAATTGAAAACCTATGAGAATAAAGTTTTGAACTTTCAGGGATAAAATTGTGGATTTATGAGAATAATATGGTAATAGAAGAATATGTCACTTACTTACAAGCATAAAGTTGTATTCTTAAAAAGATCAAGTCATAAACTTATGTAAATAAATTTGTAAAGGTAGGAGAATAAGCCATAAAGTTATAAAACTACAAGATTAAAGTCGTACACTTTCATTTACTCACTTTTTTTGTACATTACGACTTTATCAATGCTCTCTATTCTTATTGCTGGCTAGTTATTTAAGCTGTTCTGTTCTGTTGAGTCGAGTTTTTGGACATTTTTACACCATTAAGTCGAGTAGATGCAACCTTCAACCGTTATAAGCTAGCTTCAGGTCCCAACGTGACTTCGATCTGCGTGTTGACCTGTGATGAAATGTTTATTTGATTATCGTGAGCTGTCAAGGCCGAGTCAACAAATCTGTAAATGTTTGATGTAAAAAGCAAACAGTGTCCTCAGGAAGCCTTTAAACAGGAGCAGGCCTGGAAGCATCTCTAAAGCAGCAGTGGGGTTGAAGTGACATGGTCTGAACCCCCCGCTACAGGAAAATTAGCTGTTGACATAATAACTTTTTACATAATGCTCAAAAAACCATACTACTGGGAAGTATGCCGCCGCTATGGAGGCTATAAAAGGCTGGTGAGGCTCAGTGGTTCTCATATCGGTGAGAAAAGCCTCCAGCTCAGTGTTTTCTTCCCAGTATACGTCGAAGATAATCGTCCGTACGCACCGCCATGAATCTGTGGTTCAGCAGCCTCCTGTTGGTGGGTCTCTCCCTGAGCGCCTCGGCTCTCACAACCGAAGAATGCAAAGCTATCGTTACACCTCTACCAACCTTTCGACCGGTAAGTTCTGGTTCTTTGCACCAACATTTGCATTAATCATTTTAAACAGCTCTTTAAAACCTCTTTCCTTCAGAGTCTCTCTCTGATTTTTTTAATCTTCAGTTGTTAAATCACTTCATTCAAACCTCAAACACTTCTCAAATTCTGTGAAACCTTCTTTGTGTGTTACAACAGCCTGATATTTAGAGACAGAAAACACAAACTGGGCTGAAAGACACTTTCCTCCAAAGATTAGGATATTTAGACGAGTACTTTTTATTTCTGCCTGGTCAACACTGAAACTAGTGTTTCCAACAAAAGTTATGAGACAAAAATCATAAAAACTTACCTGAAGTTGGCCACAAATCCAAAGACTTGGTCTTCAAACTTCGGGAAGCTTTTTTAAAATAATGTCCTGCTCTCACTTTAGGTAAAATATCCAAGCATGAAGTTGGAATTTGGCCTTCCAATCTTTGCACTAAGCTTTGTTAAATATGTCCTCATGGAGAAGTCAGATAAGTTTTCCAGAAAAGCTTTTACCGCCTCTGAAAGTTCCATCTGAAAATGAAGGATATATTCAAGTCCTGGTACCTGAGTTTTGGTATGAACCAATACTGATTGGATCAGCTTCCAGTAATTTATCTGAGAGTAGTTTTCAGCAGCTTCAGGCTTTTCTAACTTTCTCAGACAAGTTTATAAAAAGACACATGAAGCCAGCTTCACACAAACACTTCAAATCTGTGAAACCTTCTTTGTGTGTTACAACAGCCTGATATTTAGAGACAGAAAACACAAACTGGGCTTAAAGACACTTTCCCCCAAAGATTCGAATATTTAGAAGAGTACTTTTTATTTCTGCCTGGTAAACACTGAAACTAGTGTTTCCAACAAAAGTCATGAGAGACAAAAATCTTTAAAACTTACCTGAAGTTGGCCACAAATCCATAGACTTCGCAAGCATAAGAAAGCTTTTTTAAAACTATGTCCTGCTCTCACTTTAGGTAAAATATCGAAGCATAAAGTTAAGATTTGAGCTTCCAATCTTTGCACTAAGCTTTGTTAAATATGTCCTCATGGAGAAGTCAGATAAGTTTTCCAGAAAAGCTTTTACCGCCTCTGAAAGTTCCATCTGAAAATGCCTGGTCTTTATCAGCCAACACTGATTGGATCAGCTTCCAGTAATTTTTCTGAGAGAAGTTTTCAGCAGCTTCAGGCTTTTCTAACTCCCTCAGTCGAACGTATATTAAGATATGTATGAAGCTTCACAAGAGTTTCATCTGAGTTTAATATGTCCTCATGGAGAAGACGGATAAGTTTTCCATAAAAGCCTTTACCTGTTTGGAAAATTCCATCAAAAAAGGGAGGATATATTTTTGAAATATCTTAAAAATGCCTCCATAAAACCTTCACTGAGGTTTTAGTCTTGATACCCAGGTTTTGTTATCAGCCACTACTGATCGGATCAGCTTCCAGTAATTCAACTGAGAGATGTTTTCAGCAGCTTCAGGCTTTTCTAACTTTCTCAGTCAAATTCAAATGGGGATATATATTTAGCCGGGAGTTTCAACAGAAGTAATAGCTCGTATAATCCGATTCTGATGGTTCTTATCATTTATTTGTGTGCAGATGTACGGGAGGTGGACCTTCATCCTGGGTTACTCCAATAATCCTGTTTACGATGGGCTCTTCACATCAACTAAGAGCCAGTACGTTGATTTCATCCCAACAGACGACCCCAACGTGATGATCCAGGACGTTGGGATTAGGCAGTGAGTATGAAACAAAGTGATGTCAACAGAAAACAGGAGACAGTTTTCCCTAAACTGTTAAAAACTCAGACAGGTGCTCTCCTTTCTTGAGCTGATGCTACGCAGATGATTCTCTCTTGTACCATTAAAAACTCTTTTAATGAAGTCATAACAGTCAAGATGCTTTTTTTCCCCCATACTAAACACAACATTTTAGCCTCTGCTCGGCTAGGTCTGCTCCAATCTGAATCCTTCAGCTATGTTTCCGTTACCTTGATGCCAAAAGTGGTCGTGGATTCTTGTTGTGGGTAGTTGTGAAGTCGAGGATATAAAACACATCCAAAAAAAAACCTCATCTCGTCTTTTTTCTCTTCTTAGCCCAACATACTGCAAGTATTACGAGACTCCCGTCACCATCGTTGGCAACGCTGGAATTTCTCAAAGTAAGTTTCTGGATCTTGCAAATGCTTTTTTGTTTGTCCGTGGATTAGAGTTCGGTGCAAAACCCCAATTCAGGACGGTTTGAAGTGGCAGAATAATCCCAGGTTTTGACTTAAATCGAACCACGGGAGTATTTTCATGTAGGCAAAGGTCCGTCCTGTCGGGATAACGCCTGTCAGTCAAGACTGAGGCATCAACTTCTCACAACAGAATTCTTATTTTCTATCCCCCAGAGTCCAACTTCACCTGCCATTTCCACTCCCTGCCCACCTGTAAGGGCTGCCTGCTCTTCCACACCACCTCCCTAAACAACAACAACCTACTCAAGCCTAAAGGAACCCCCACGGTGAAAGAGGAGCTCACAGGCTACCGCGCCTTCTACCTGATGGGTAAGAGACCAGAGCTAAGACGGAAACTATATCTTCATGCTTGACATAGTTATAAGTATTATGTTTTTTAGCCATGAAGCCAACCATCCCAGCAGAAGCTCTGGCACACGCCAAGGAGCAGGCCAAGTGTCTGGGTTTCAAAGGGGAGCCGACCTTCCACTATGACCCCAAAGACAGTAAGTCACAGTCTAAGCCTGTCTGACGAAGCAATCCTTTTGAAAGCGTGTACTTCCTCACAGCGCTGACCTTTTTCTTTGTCCTCTGCAGCTCTTTGCCACAAAGGATTTGACTAAGATGGAGATGAGTGACATCAACCAGAATCTGAAGTCATCAGCCTCAGCAAATATTCAGCATGTAAAACTGTGGAATTAAATAAATTGTGATCCAAAGATAAATGTGTGGACATTTTATGTTTTTGACCAAAATTCTCCAAAAGTAATATGGGAGGTGGAGCCTTTAGTTGTCAGGCTGTTTTCTTTTGGACACATCTAGTTGTCAAAGTCCAAGAGGGACACACTCAGTTCGATTTCAAGGGTAGATATAAAAAATTCGGCTCAGACTGCTATGGACTTGCACTGGTGTAGGCTTGGTCTGCTCAAGTCAAAATCTATGAAAGAATCAGACCGCTATGGGCTCAGATTAAGATGAGCTTAGACCGCTAAAGACCCCGGCTTCTCTTGACTTAGAGTCAACTTAAGGCTTAGACTGCTATTGACTCAGACTTTTGTAGACTTAGAGTGCTATAAGCTCAGAATACTTAAGGCTAGTCCTGTTATAGGCTTAGACTGCTTAAATTAAAATCTGCCAAGGGATTGGACCATAGACTGTATAATGAGTGGACGTAACGACGTTCGGCTCAAACTGAAGCCTCCAGCAGATGCCCCGCCCCCTGGTGTCTGGCTGCAGTATAGGTCATAAGCCCCGCCCCCTGGTGTCTTGCTGCAGTATAGGTCATAAGCCCCGCCCCCTGGTGTCTTGCTGCAGTATAGGTCATAAGCCCCGCCTCCCCATGTATTCCAGATATGAGCCGGGAAAACTTTAAAAAATTACGATACCTTGTAGAAACGTTTCTCTCATCCTTACTCTAAGGTAGTATGATGATGTCATCTGGCTGCATGGTGTTCAGGTGTTTCTTTTTTCTGAGAAGTTAGTTTCTCATTAGTTATTTGACGTTAAAAACTGCGATATAAGTTTCGTTTTACGATAGTTGACAGCTGCCGTTCGTGAGTAGTTTTTATCGGGGATATAAGAAACTTCGGGAAAGAGCCAAAAGGAGACTAAACCTTCTGAAGAAGGAGAAATAAATATTTTTATTTCTCTTTTTTACTTGGCTCCACCGGAAATTCTCTACTGCGCAGACTCTGGCTGCACAATGGCGGCTAGAGAAACGGGGTTTTTTGGCTTCAAAATCGTAGAACGGTGACAGGCGGAGCCACACTGTTTATTCTATATACAGTCATTGGATTGGACTGTCATAGACTACAAATGCTCAGGCTGTTCTGGGCTTTGACTGCTACAGGGTGAAATTAATTTGGTCTTATGGCGCTTTTCCACTATACAATTCCAGCCGTACTCGACTCAGCTCTACTCGTCTCTACACGGTTTGGTTATCTTTTCCTCTAGCCTGACTACAGACTCACGGTGGGCGTGGATCTTATAACACAGCTGCGCTAAAGTGCTGCGCAGAAGTGCGTGCATGTTCATCTATAACGCCACACAAACATAATTGTGTACTAACATATGTGCCACCGTGGTCTTTAAAGGAAAAAAAAAAGCGCTTCCAGCTGTGCCACCCGTATGGAAAACATTATGAAGAACAAAACACAACAACAGAGACCTCGGACTGTTGAGCAACTGAAGTTGTTCATCAACACGAATGTGAAAGAATTCCAGCTCCAAAGTTTCAACAATTATTGTCCTCAGTTCACAAACACTTATTGAGTGTTTCAGGAAAGGTGAGGAAACACAGAGGGAAACATGAACCTGTCCCAGGTTTTTAGGAATGTGCTTCAGCATCAAATTCAAAATGAGCAAATATTTTTACAAAAATGATAAAAATTTATCAGTTTGAACATTTAATATCTTGTCTTTGTGGTGTTTTCGATTGAATATAGGTTGAAGAGGATTTGCAAATCATTGTTTTCTGTTTGTTTTTTGTTTTTTCATTGGAATTGGGGTTAGGGCTGAACGATTTATCGTTTTCTGATCGAAATCACAATTTCAGACATCGTGATCATGTGATTTTTCTTTTGCTCCTGACTGACCCAGGATCTGTTCTGTCAGCAGTTTCACACACACCTGTCTTTGAGTGTGAGACTGTTGGAAAAAATCCTTTTTTCTTTGGGATTGTTGTTGATTTTATTTTAATTAACTTGACACAATTAAGGATATTTTTCACTACATTATTTTTAAAAGTTAAGAGTCAAAGATATCTCTTGCTGTTCTTCAGCTTTTAAAACTAAAAATACTATTTAAAAAGTCCGGTTTAGAAAAAGCAGGAATGGGTGTTAGCTTTTGAGAAGAGTCAAAATTCGACAACTTATCGAAAAATCTTTTAAATTTTTTTTACTTTATTTTTTAAAATTGGACTCTCTAAATCAAAAATTAAACTTTTTATTTAAAAATGCAGACTTTTTATCGTCCACTTTTGTCATCTTAAAATTTTGACCTTAAATGAGAAAGTTTGGATTTTTTTCCACATAATGTTAAACTGATTTCTTAAACTTAAGAAGTTTCATCTCAAAATCTTGACTTTTTGTCTCAGAATTTTGTCTTTATTTCTCAAATTTTTCACTTTTCATATTAAAATATTGACCTTTTATTTAAAAGTTTGAAACAATTCTTACCTTCAGTTTTCATTTTCATCCTCACATTAGAGTAAAAGCTTCTGATGTTTCAATGGTTTGATGTAATTTTCTGTCAAGTTTGTAAATGTTACTGTATAAAGTGAAAACTTCACGAAAGTTTGATTTAAAGAAAATCGTGAATTGAATTGAAATATTAGCTCATTGCAGCTTCAATTCATCACTTTTTAGTGGGATACCTACTGCAGATGCTGCAGAAAAACTACTTCCTGCAGTTGTTTCATTTTACCTCCTAAGTTTATCAAATAGAAAACAAAGTCCATGCATTTTGTTTGATTCACTTTATTTAAATCTTAAATTCTATTGCAGAGGAAATTTATTACTCCAGACTCAGATCGATGTCACTCTTCTTCATCTTAGAGGTCAACGCCTTGATGGCAGAAAGCTGCAGAGAGGGGAGGGAGAAGAAGAAGTCAGCTCTGTGTGTGTGTGTGTGGGGTAACACATTTATACACATTTATTTTTCGTTGTTGGATCAGTTTGGAGTGACTCACAGTTCTCAGGGTTATCAGGTTTGTAGAGGAAGGTTGGTTCTCCTTTGAAACCCAGACACTCCGCCTGCTTCTTCGCATGCGCCAGTTCTTCAGCTGAGACTTTTTGCTTTGTGGCTGGAAGACAAGTTATTTTAATAAGAAGAAGAATGATAAAAAAGTGGTGAAGTCACTTTCTCTCGGGGTGGTTTTTCTTACACATCAGGTAAAAAGCCCTGTAGCCCGTGAGCTGCTCCTTCACCGTGGCGGTTTGTTTGGGATCCAGCAGGTTGTTGTTGTTGAAGGCGGTGGTGTGGTAGAGCAGACAGCTTCTGCAGGTGGGCAGGGAGTGGAAGTGGCAGGTGAAGTTGGACTCTGAGGATAGAAAGAGAGAAAGTCAAAAAGGACGTTAAAAGGAACCCTGGCTACCAGAACGTCATTTTCCTAAATGATCAGTGTTTTTACCAGCTGCATAAGAACCATAATAAAATCTCTCAAAATATCTTAGTTTGTATAACATTTGAACAAATATTTACACCTGTAGGCCGCCGTTGTTGTTTACGTCGCAATAACGTCTGGGTAGTGATGTCATATGGTTGCACCGGGCTGGATCTCATACAGGATCATATAAGTCCTGGAGCGGACTTCAGTGGTTTCCAGAGGAAGTTTTGTGGGTTTGTGTTGGAAAATAGTCGGCACAGCATTTGGCTTTAGTCTCCGTTTATAATGAGCCACACCTGTCAGCTCTTTCATCAGCATGGGCCGGCTAAATGCAGCAAATGCTTCTGGGGAGAAGTGGCCAGAACATAGCCGCGGCTCCATGGGAAGTTGTTTACGCCCACAAGAGATTTCCCACAACTTCCTTCTTTTCTTGTCTTTTGGGAAGCTGTGCAGACTAACATCAGTCTCCTTGTTTCCTTTGGACTGAAAAGTGCACCCAAAAGCAGCCACATGTGGCATTATTATGTTTTTTTCCCTCCTCAAACCTCGTGACTTACGGCGACTAGTAGTGAGGAAACGGCCAAATCCAGATGCACCAAGCAACCAATCTACATCATCAACCCAGAATGCATTGCTGCAGTAAAACAATGGCTGCGCCCGAAGGATAGAAACTGTGTTTTAAACTGTTTTTTTTCTTTTAAAGAAAAACCAATTTGTTATGTCTTTTAACAACAAATTCTAGTTTGAGACAAACATTTAAGCAGATTCATGCCTGTTAGTCCTTACAGTCGGGGTCCTTTTAAAGACCGACAACTAACGTGTTCACGGTTATTTTCTACTTACTCTGAGATATTCCAGAGTTTCCAACCACTGTGACGGGAGTTGTTGCGTATTTGCAGTAGCTTGGGCTGAAGGAGAGAAAGAAGCAAAGATATTTGTTGGATTTTTTTTTTTTTTTTTTTCACACTGTCTTGTTGCATAAAGCTTTAAATGAAAGCGATTTGAATGATATAGAAAGAGAATGTCATCTGCAAAGAATTGAATCAGGGTTGATTTTACTACATAGGGATGAACTTGGAGCAGGATTTTTTTTTGCATGTTTTAAATAAGGATTGGTTATTAATTTCAAATTAGATTGAATCACAATAAAGCCTGCAGCAATATTCTAATTGCAGACAGATTTCCTCAACCTCAAATGTGTCAGAATATTGGATAAAAGTTTTTGCAGCAGATGTTTTACACTCTTCACCAGTGATACTCAACCCAACTCAACATAAGCGCAACATTGTTGAAGTGGCAAAAACAGTAAGAATTAGTAATAATTAATTAATTTTTTTATTGTTTATTTGATGTTGACACCACAATAACATTGGACAAACTAGATGCATTGTTTGATCATCTTTGCAAAGGTGCTTATTCGCAACACTTGTCCACAGGAGGCTTTAAAAATGATGAAATAATTAAAATAATAGAGAAGAACGTAAAAAAAAAAACACAGTGTTTTATAACAATACAGAAATAATAAAAGCAGTTGTTACAAATTAGTCCAAGGTGGCAAAAATGGTCAAAAAGCAAAAGAGGGAAAGGGGGAGAGCATGGGGCGAAAACTTGGAAAATGGTCAAAACCCTGATATTTCCAAGAAAAATCTTTATTTTATTGATTTCATGTAATGACTGAATTTTGGGTTCCCATCATCTGCAGGTTATATTTATCAAAGTTTCAGGAAATAAAGGCTTCAAAAAAATTCACTCTTTGTATAATGAGTCTTTATAATATCCGGGTTTCACTTTCTGGAATGAGTGACCAAAGATATTGAACTTTTTTATTTATGATATGATAATTTTTTGAGAAGTACCTGTGTAAGCAAACAGAGATTTTTGCTTGTGGATGTATTTTATTTTTTTAGTTATTTTAATACAAAAATCCTACCTTTCGGAAATTGAAAAAATAAGGTCTAAGAAGTTTACATTAGACCGAAGACTGTTCATATTTGGTTTATACCCAGAGAAACCTACGTACACAAAAACTGAAAGAATGTTTATAGATATAAGCTTGTTAAATTGTTATGTCATATATCAAAATAGTGGGATATGAGTAATAGTGTAATAGGTTGCTTTGTCTTTGTCTTTGTCATAAATTTCTGTGAAAGGGCACTGTGTTATGTTATGGATGAATGTTGTGTTGTGTGTTTATTGTTGATTTTTCCAAAATAAATAAAGAATTTTGAAAAAAAAAAAATCCTACATTTCTCCCCCATGTTTGTGGTTTGATTATTTAATATGAGAATTATAATAATAAAAACATCATCCCCTTCAATGTGGCGTCATTATCAAGAACAAGTAAGATGGGAAACCTAGAGATAACTGTATAAGAAATTGCACAATGAGTGATTAATTGTTTTGCAGAAATGGATTCCATACTTTCAATATCTGCTTTTTAAAATCTTTATGTTGCGGTTTTTTGAGTTTTTGTGATTCTGTTAAATACTCACTGCCTGATACCGATGTCCTGATGCATCACGTTGGGATCGTCTGTAGGAAGGAAGTCGATCCACTGGCTCTGTGCTGATGTGAACATGGCGTCGTACACGGGATTATCGGAGTAACCCATGATGAAAGTCCACCTGCCGTACATCTGCACACAAACACCACAGACATCACAGACACAGAGTCAGTGAGTCAAAATAAAAATAAAAAAATCAGACCACATAAAGACGAAGTAACTCAACACTCCTCTGGGTTTTTATAATCTTATAATTTTAATCCTTTACTTAATTCAATCTTTTACTGTCTCGTTTTTTTGCACAAAGATTAGTGCTGCATTAAAACCAGATGAAATTTGGCTTTTCTAATTTTTCATGTTTCTATCTTATTTGTATACATGACTTGATGTTTTACTCAATGGTGAATTTAAATTGCTCTTCCAGTTCTTGCTATTTTTAATTTTTTTTTACAACTTTTTTACAATTTTTCCATGTACTTATTATTTATTTCGGCTTTAACAACAAGGCGTGAGTACTAATTTTGTACCAGTAACCTGCAAATGTGAGCTGACATGTCAATAAAGTTTGTTTCAAATCTTATTCTTACCTTTTTTTCTTTATTTTTTTTAAATTGAATGAATTTTATTTATTCTAACTATATACATCTATCTGATCTCCATTTAATACATTTAATCTTAACTTATCATTATCATTATTATTAATTTTTAAACTGCCTAATAAATATATTTGAGAGGTGTACATGAGTCTCCAAACATATCAGGAAAGAAAAAAATTTAACGTGAATAAGACAAAAGAAAGAAACAAAATCATAAATCACGTAAAAACAAGTTAGTGATACTTCGTTAAACTTGACGAAAAAACATACTTTTCACTGTATTTTAGTTTTTATTTTTAACTAAGTACCAAAAACGGTGGTTGGTTTTTTTTTTTTGGAGTTGTAAAACCTAGTTTTTGTTCCTTTTTTTTCTTTGTGTGTTGAATTTAGTATCAAATATAGCAATAAAAAGACCAACACAATATATCAAGAAAAGAATCCGTTCAATTTCTGGGAAGGTTGTGAGAAAACCAAAAGCCTTTATGTAAAATCACTGTGATACATCTAAGTTTTAGAAATTAATATGATCTTGATGCTTTTATATTTATAGTTTTATTGTATCTTGTTCATTTTGAGGATGTTTTAAGTCCATCAGGTTTAATCTAAACTCCAGAGTCAAGTTGCTAAAGTCGTGATGTTTAAAAAAAAAAAAAAAAAAAAAAAAAAAAAAAAAAAAAAAAAAAAAAAAAAAAAAAAAGAAGTCATACCAAAACAAAAATGCACTCCCTGATTCTTCAGGCTTTTTAGGTATGTAATTGTTTAAATGATGCTTGAATTTGAAAACTACATGGAAATTAAAATGAAATTGTCATTATATTAAGAGCATGTTCTCAAAATACATGTTTTTTAATGCAGTGTTTCCCAACCTTGGGGTCGTGACCCCATTTGGGGTCGCCTCGAATCCAAATGGGGTCCCCTGAAATGTCAAGTATTTTGATATAAAAATACTGATAAAAGTATTTTCTGTAGTAATTATTATTCTTGAATGCAGTTAGTATTTTATTATTAAACATTTTAGCATAGTGTTGTTAAGGACTTTATTCTTTCTAGTTCTTCAGTGTCTGAGCAATTTTATACATTTCGATTCCCTGGATTCAGTAATTTAGCAATTTAGGTAGCAGTTTACATTGCAATACTAAACTTTGGGCTATTAGTTTCTTATCTTTTTTTACATTTGTTTACAGTGTTTACTGCAACATGTGCCTTTAATTTTCCCTGAGGGATTTATTTAAAAAAATAATAATTTGAAAGTTAACTCATGATCAAGTCTATGTCCTGATCAGGAAAAATAAAGTTGACACTTGTGCACTAATTCTGGCTCCTCTGTATTTAAAACACAGTAAATAAAACATAAAAGAAAACTAATTTAAGAAAACAAAAGTCTCTGGAGTCTCCAGAAATGTGTGACGTCAAAGTTGGGTCCAGTCCAAAAAGGTTGTTAATCACTGTTATTATGTGACATATAGTTACTGCTAATTCCAAAGGCTCCGTTTGGGAGCAGAGCAGAACTTACCGGTTTGAAATTCTTGTGAGGCGTGACCAAAACTTGACATTCTTCAGGTGTCAGAGCCAAACTGCTCACGGCGAGTCCGGCTAACAGGAGCAGGCTGCTGAACCACAGATTCATGATGCTACAGGAGCTTAAAGTCAAACTGGAGGAAAACACGGAGCTGGAGGCTTTTCGCAGAGAAAAGTGGATGACTAAAACTCGCCGAGACGTTCAGCTTTTATACAAAATGCTCGGGGCACGAATCCAACAGACGCGGCTGTTTACTGTTTACACACAGTTTTTTTTAATCCGCTTGAAGTTGTGCAAGTGATTGTTTCTTCCAAAGTGAACAGACTGAAGGTTTTAGAGGGGACCGGGATTCCTGAGGACAGAGTTTGACCAGGCAGAAAATATTGACAGATTTTATTGACTTGTCCTTGGCTTCTGAGAATAGACAAATTAAGAGTTGACATTTTATCAGAGGTTACTACTATTAGTTAAAGTCAGCCAAGACACTGCATTCAGAGAAACATGTCGAATTTCCTCAATTTAAATAAATCAAAAACAAACATCTGCTTGAAAGCAAAGTGACTCGGAAAAAGCTGAACATATGTCAATAATTATGAGTATAAATCCACTGAAATACAGATAAAACTAAAGTGTTGGGTTTATAAACAGACTTCTTAAAAGAATCTAAAAACAACCTTTCAAAACAGTTTAAATAACTGCAATAAAACTGGTGTGACTCTGTAGTGGAAGGCACCACATGGGCTTCAAATCACAGACTTTATCAACTTACTTTCACTTTCATTTCTTCAGCTTTTTTCTTTATATATAAATTTTTTTGACCCCTTAATCTCCAGGAGGCTACAGCACTTTAAAATAAAAAAAATCTGCACCCCCCTGGATTCATAAATATTTATGGGCTTGTTCAGAGAAAAGTTTACAGCACAATTTGTGTGATTGTTCAGAAAACGTAGAATAGAAAAGCAGAGTTTGAACTGATCCAGCCGCTTGTGGTTTTTCATTTTTGAGTCGTGAACTTAGTGAGTCCGTCTCACTGCGGGTTCAAAGTAGATGCAGATACGTTGTGTTTGCATTGGTGTCAGTATTGTGTTTGTCTTTTCAGGTCACTGTTTGGTTTGTGCATCCAACATTTAAAGATCTGTTGATTGTCCCTGTTTGCCTTGGGCACACAGATACGCAGGGTACACAGTCCCTTGTTGAATCAAGTTGATACAGCTGAAAACATCACCATGTCAAAGCCTCATCAAAAGGCCAAAGAATGAGTTTTTCATCCATTTATTTTAAAAACTAAACAAGAAGAAGCTTAAATTTGGGTTGAACCATGCAAACTGACTTCAGTATAAGCCTAAAGCAGTCCAAGCCAATGGCAGTCTGAGCCTGAAGCAGTCTGAGTCTACAGAAGTTTGAGTCTATAGCAGTCTGAGCCTATAGCAGTCTAAGCCTGTATTATTCAAAGCAAAAGGCAGTCTAAGCCAATGACAGTCTAACCCTATAGCAGACTAGACCTAGGGCAGTCTGAGCATCAAGTAGTCCTAGTCTACAGCAGTCTAAGCCTATGTAATTCCAAGGCTAAAGAAGCCTAAGCCTATAGTGGTCTGAGCCTATAGAAGTCTGAGTATAAAGTCGTCTAAGCCTATATTATTCCAAGGCTAATGAAGTCTGAGCATAAAGCAGTCTAAGCCTGTATTATTCCAAGCAAAAGGCAGTCTAAGCCAATGACAGTCTAACCCTATAGCAGACTAGACCTTGGGCAGTCTGAGCATCAAGTAGTCCTAGTCTACAGCAGTCTAAACCCATATAATTCCAAGGCTAAGGAAGCCTAAGCCCATAGTGGACTGAGCCTATAGAAGTCTGAGTATAAAGTAGTCTAAGCTTATATTATTCCAAGCATAAGGCAATCTAAGCCAATGACAGTCTAACCCCATAGCAGACTAGACCTTGGTCAGTCTGAGCATAAAGCAGTCTGAGCCTATAGCAGTCTGAGCCTTAAGTAGTCCTAGTCTACAGCAGTCTAAGCCAATGTAATTCCAAGTCTAAAGAGGCCTAAGCCTATAGTGGTCTGAGCCTATAGCAGTCTTGGTCTAAAGCAATCTAAGTCTGTATTATTCCAAGTCTAAAGAAGTCTAAGCCTATAGCAGTCTGAGCCTGAAGAAGTCCTAGTCTACAGCAGTGTAAGCCTATGTAATTCCAAGGCTAAAGAGGCCTAAGCCTATAGTGGTCTGAGCCTATAGCAGTCTTGGTCTAAAGCAATCTAAGTCTGTATTATTCCAAGTCTAAAGAAGTCTAAGCCTAGATTAGGTAAACCTATAGTAGTTGAAGCCTAGTGCAGTCTTTGTCAACAGCAGTCTGGGAAAAAAAACAGCAGTTTATGTCAGGATTAGGTAAGCCTATAGCACTCTAAGTCAATAGCAGTTTGACTCAGTAGTTACCTGAGCTTATAGCAGTCTTAGTCTAAAGACATCTATGCCTAAAGTAGGACGGCCTATAGTTGTCTAAGCCTATTGTCGTCTGTGCCTAAAGCAGTCTAGGCCTATTGCAAAGATATTTCTCACCCCTCTGAGTCCCTAGCAGTCAAAGCCCATGGCAGTTGGTGCCAAGAGTCGGTAAGCCTATAGCTGCCAGAGTCCATAGCTGTCTGACATTTGGCAGTCTGAGTTTAGAAGTTTACGCCCATAGAAGTCTAAGCCTAGAGTAAGAAGGCCTATAGTAGTCTAAGCCTTTTGTAGTCTTAGCCCATGGCAGTCTGAGTCAAAAAGCCTGAGTCTTATCAGTCTGACTGTAGAGCAGTCTAAGCAAATAGCAGTCAAATCCAAAAGTAGAGAAGCCAATGGCAATCTGATTCGATAGCAGTTTGAGTCTTAGGTAGTCCCAGTCCCAGGCATTCTGAGTCAAAAGCAGTCCAATCCTAGGGCAGTCAGAGCCTATAACAGTCTCAGACTTGCTTTGAGCAGCCTGAGCCTTTTGCAGTCTAAGCCCAAACAAATCTAAGCCTTTTTCAGCGAGCGAATGAAGTCCACCCACTGTTTTTTGTTTAATCTGAATTATCAAGTAACCCTAGATGAAGGTCTGTCATCAATTATTTACGGGTTTGTTGACCCGTCCTTGACCGCCGCTGATGTACAAACATGAAGAGTAAACGCTTTATATCACGGGTCAGTGAACTGTTGAAACTCACTCTTCAGTCCAAATGGGAAAACAGGAGTTCCTCTTCTGTCTGTGTTAAGTATGTTTACGATATTTATACTTAAATTCACAAAGACATTTCTGCTCGACGCGTCCGACCTCCAAAGAAAACCAATCGTTTCAGTATCGTGGCGTTCCTCAGGGGTCGGCGTCGAGACCCGAAAACTTTCAGAGTGACTCCAAGTTGTTGATGACACAGAAGTTTCAACAACAACATAAAAACTAAATCTCCACGGAGCGACGCCTCAGTTTGTAGATTTTCCTGTCTGGTGATAAGATGAGTAAATAAAGATGAAATGTTTGTTTTTTGATGGGAAATAAAAACTTAGTTTAACTCTCTGAGAGTCCAGTGGCCTGAAAAACCTTCATCTCTCTCTTTATCAGGGGATTAAAGTCTGCTGATCTTTGTGTTTGTTCTTCTGTAAATAAACCCAACACGACCTCACTCTGAACACCGACCGAAGCGCCTCCTACTGGTGAAGTGAAGTCATGACTTTTTGCTGAGGCAGATCTTAATATTTTTCATTCCTCAAGGTGAATAAAACACTTCAGGAAAAAAATATCTTTTATGTTTTATGTGTGTAAAAAGTGAAACCAAAAGCATTAAATGGAATATGAAGCATGTATTTGTTCAGTTTCTTGTGTTTGTCAGAATTTGACTTTTTATCTCATTGGTTGAATTCTTGTCTCATTATTTGACTTTTTATCTCCTGTTATGAATTTCATGCTACTTTTTTAATTATCACTTTATTCAACTTAATCTCAGTTTTTGACTTTTTCTCTCATAGTTTCACTTTTAATTCAAATTTTTTTTTACTCTTTGTCTCATGACTTGTCCTTAAATCTCAATATTTTGACTTTAAATCTCATTATTGATCTGTTTTCTCATTATTTGACTTTTTATCTCATAATCGGGTTTTTTAATCTCACTATTTGAATTTTCATCTCTAAATTTGGACTTTTAATCCCAATTTTTTTAACCTCAGGTTACATTTGTTGGCTTTTTATCAATACTCATGAAATATTTTGACTTTTTATTTCCAAACTTTTGACCTTTTGATCTCAAACCTATGACTCTTAATCTCATTATTCAACCATTATCTCATTATATCACTTTTTACCCCCTTTTTTTTTTTTTACTTTTAAAATGTGTCCTTCTGCCTCATTATTTGACCTTTTATTTCATTAAATGACTTTTTATCTCAAAATTTTGAATTTTTATCTAATTTTTTTAAATTCTTATCTCAATATTTTGAATTTTTATCTCATTTTTTTGAATTTTTATCTCAATATTTTGAATTTTTATCTCATTTTTTGAATTTTTATCTCATTTTTTTGAATTTTTATCTCAATATTTTGAATTTTTATCTCATTTTTTTGAATTTTTATCTCAATATTTTGAATTTTTATCTCATTTTTTTGAATTTTTATCTCATTATTTGACTTTCTCCAAGTAATTCAACTTATCCATCCTGGATTTGGACTGAATATCGGCCAAAATAATCTCAAAACAGCCAATTTTTTTTTTCTAACTGGTTGGAATTCGCTATCATCATAAAGCCTCACAATATACTTAAATAGGAACAGAAATATACAGTATGTATTTATTCCACATGTGCAAAAACATAAATAATGCCATAAAATCTTTGTAAAAGTTCAATTTGGATTTAGAGACAGTGTTTAAACTGTCTTTAACTCCCAAGAACATCCACCAATTTACCTAAAACACCAGAACAATCAATGAAAACCACATCAGAACACTTTTGTTCTACTTACATTGGCAGCCAAAAATTCAAAATATTTTTTGAATTCTTGTTTTATTTGTTAGAGCTTGTCTCATAGAGTCTGGTTTCATGCTTCAATTTCACTCAGATCGTTTTAATGAAAGAGGCAAATGTAACTCAGCTGCTAAAAGGGCTGAACAATTTATCGTTTTTTGATCGAAATCGCAATTTCAGACATCATGATCATGTGATCGCGATTTTTCTTCAGCTCCTGACTGACCCTGGATCTGATCTGTCAGCAGTTTCACACACACCTGTCTTTGAGTGTGAGACTGTTGGAAAAATCCTTTTTTTCCTTGGGATTGTTGTTGATTTTATTTTAATTAACTTGACACAATTAAGGATATTTTGCGCTACATTATTTTTAAAAGTTAAGAGTCAAAGATATCTCTTTCTGTTCTTCAGTTTTTATAACTAAAAATACTATTTAAAAAGTCCGATTTAGAAAAAGCAGGAATGGGTGTTAGGTTTTGAGAAGAGTCAAAATTCGACAACTTATCGAAAAATCTTTTTAAATTTTTTTTTTTTTTTTTTTGCCTCTGTATTTATTTGTCATAATTTCGACTTTAAGTTTTAAAATTTGACTCTCTATATCAAAAATTCAACTTTTTATTTCAAAAACTGCCTTTATTTCAAAATGTAGACTTTTTATCTTCATCTTAAAATTTTGACCTTAAATGAGAAAGTTTGGACTTTTTCCACATAATGTTAAACTGATTTCTTAAACTTAAGAAGTTTCATCTCGAAATCTTGACTTTTTGTCTCAGAATTTTGTCTTTATTTCTCAAAATGTTCACTTTTTATGTTAAAATATCGACCTTTTATTTAAAAGTTTGAAACAATTCTTACCTTCAGTTTTCATTTTCATCCTCACATTAGAGTAAAAGCTTCTGATGTTTCAATGGTTTGATGTAATTTTCTGTCAAGTTTGTAAATGTTACTGTACATAGTGAAAACTTCACTAAATCGTGAATTGAATTGAAATCGCTGAATCTGCCAGAAAAATCACAATTTGATCTTTTTCTAAAATCATTCAGCCTTAGTTGCTAAGTTTTTTCTTTTAAGTAGCTTTTTGCAGCAGTGCAGGTTCAGAGCGTTGACTGTCCTGTCGTGAACCGTCATCATCACCATGATCTGCCAAGAAAAATTCAATAAATGTGTTGAGTTTCTGAGGACACTGTTTGTGCATCAAACATTTACGACCCTGAGTGTCAGAGTGAATTTTAGAGAAACACCCTATTCACCTTCCTCCTTCAGAAAAAAAAGCAAAGTTATTGACCTGAACAGTCAATAATCAGTTGTTAAAAACATACAACAAACTTGGAGCGGTGCCATGAGCAGCGCAGCATAAAAGCAGAAAGGATCGCTGAGCTTTCATCAATCAGCGTTCAAAGATCTTCCAGTGCCACATTCATTTCTCTTCGAAGCGAAACCGTAGCATCATGAATCTGTGCGTCAGCGTCTTCCTCCTCCTGGCCGTGGGTTTGTCCCTGAGCAGCTCGGCTCTGACGCCTGAAGAGTGCAGACCCTTGGTTACACCTTTCCCTGAGTTCAAACCGGTAAGATTCTTCAAAACCATTAAATATGGGAGATTCTGAAAACCAAAGAAAAAAACAAAACAGAAATAATCAATCTGACATTTTTAGCTTCTTGTTTTTGACATGGTGCTGAATGTGAACAACTTTACCTGCAAAGTGAAACCTCATAAATTCACACACTTTCCCAACTTGAGTGTGAAAGTTAAATTCAGATCCTTAAGCAAATGTAGTTTCTATTTTTTAAACACATCAATTAAATTCATCGGATTTCAACACTGCAAGAAATCTAAGCAAGTCATTATGTCTTATTTTTAGTAAAATGTGTCTTTCTATTCTTGATTTGAGCCACATTTACTAGACAAGGTCATAAAAATGTCTCATTTCGAGTTTTTTAAAGACAAAAATAAGGAGTAAATTGCTTGTAACAAGTAAAAAATAAAAAATCTGCCAATGGGATAAGATAAAAGATTCTTGTTTTAAGACATCTTTCTAATTTCAAGAAACTTCCCAGGTGAATTCGTCTTATCCCAATATTGGAGTTTTTTTTTTTTTTGTGATCAAATTTTTCTTTTTTTTTTTCCTTTTTTGGACACAATTATAAGTGTGTATGCAAAATACAAAAATATAGTTCAAATTGTACAAATATAAATTCACATAACTTCAAAAAGCAAGTATACAAGTATATAAATGTAGTAAAATAAGAAGTTAGAACAATGACAAAAAACAACAAACAACAAAAAAATATGGGTCAATGACAAAAAGAGGGTCTAAAAGCGTATTTTTAAAAAGTTCTTTGAAAATAGATAAAAACATATTTCTGAGTGAAGAATTATGTTTTCTAACAGATTTCAGTAGTTGACCAACATTTCAAAGTTTTAAGGTTCATTATTGTTTAGTATTTTTAATTTGAGCACCCAAAAATGTCAGGTGGCGCAACCAAATATATGAAAATATATTTATATGTTCCTGTTATTAAAAGACACACTTTAATAACCGTTCATAGAGAGTTCACAGACATCACTGAGTATGTAAAAGTAAAACACACAAAGTAAAGAAAATAAACACTTATTCTAGTTATTAAACTACAATTAATAACATTTCACATTATTACATTGGTTGTTCCACCTGACATGGAAATTGTTCCAGTCACCAATGAAGTGAAAAAAACTTTTTATCAGTATTTCAGAGAAATCTACAAACTTTTCCACTTGGTCACAAATGTCATTTGGGCTCCTCTGGCTGATGCAGTTTCCTGTTTCCTGTTTTATTCTCTTCACTTTAAAATAAAAGTCTAATGTTACGGTTGCACCACCCTGACATTTGACAAGGTGAAAATTACGGGACAAAAGTTTTTTACATTTCTCAACAGCTTTAAAATTCTTTTTATTTGCAAAGAATGTTTTATTTAAAAAGGTTCAAGCATAAAATAATGCCACTGTATTTTTAATTTCCATTTACAAT